>ML820048.1:0-33542 GCA_009831015.1 Picea engelmannii | reverse complement strand
TGGGTGGGTACAACAAATATAACTTAAGATGTTTTTCTTAGGCCCTTTGCAGTGACACACAGAACATACAACATTGTCTGGTCACTGATGAGGGGTAGCGCCCTGAAACATGCGTGAATTATGAAATGTAGTATTCAAAAGGTAGGTAGCCTAGTCATGGAAGGGGCTTGCAAGTTCTTGTTGGCCATGTGTAAAGGGGGAAACATATGCCACTGTGCTTGTAGGCCATGTGTAAAGGGGGAAACTTATGCCACTACACTTTGTTGCATAACTTTTGGTCTGTGGAGGATTGAAGGGTAAAAAGTGAAGATCTAGTCTCAATCTCCTCCTCGATCATGACCCATGTACAATGTATTGTTATTGGATTCTTAGTAGGGTTCGCCCTTCTCTTTGTACATTTATTTACTTATTATATAGTTTATTCGATCGATCGTGTGGACTGCCCTGTGACTGAGCGGGCTAAGAGGGTATGTATAAACAATGGTTACCCTGATGAATTATTCTTCCTTTAATTATAAATCACCCACTTACTTTCTTTGTAGGCTGTATAAGATGCTTTGTATGGTAACATACTTGATTCTACTCATATCTTTTCATTTTTCTCATCACGCGTCATTGAAAAGGAGTTGGGTTGTGGCTGACCAAATGTTGCATCCCACCAGAAAGATCAAATAAATAATCATTGGAGGTTTAACAGATCGCCATTTGAAAGCAGAGATCACCATTCCCCACAATCCCCTCCTTCAAATCCTCCTCATCCATCAAAAGAAACAACTTCTCATCCCCAATATCTTTCCAACCCAAAACCTCATGATACTAAAAATCGAATGATAATATTGAAGATAAGATAAAGGATTGGGATAAAAAAGGAGAGCATGCATGAGTAGTACACACAAGTGAGTTCCATCGATGATACAATTGATCTGCAACAAAATCACAATCTAGCAGCCTTCCAACAACAATCCAAGAAGTAAATTTTTTTAAAAAAGTTAAAGAGCAAGTTATATTCACCCCCACTTTATAAGTCTCCACCAAAGCTTTATCTTGTTATATATATGTATGTATATTAAAATAGGGTAATAGTACATGTAAGAGAACCGACCTGCACAGGTAGTGTGTCAGCCTCAACTACCTACACAGGTAACTGTAGACCTCACTTGCAGATAATATCTTGGGTACAACCGCTGAAAAACTTATCCTCCAATAAATGTAGGAAGGGCCTCATTTATTACAAGGAAAAAGACACAATGCAAGTCGATTTAAGATGGAACAATCTCACACAGAATGCAAAACAATAAAAACAAACTAAGTGGTTGTTGATTTTTCAATAAGTTAGGTTAATCATTTAGTTCATTCCATTTTTGCATTTGTCTTAACCATAAACAATAATGTTGCAGCAACCAAGATCACAAGAAGAAACACCATGCATAAGAACACAAGAAGTATCCTGGGAAACCCTTCTCAACAAGGGAATAAAACCCAACCAAATCATTTGCTATATTCTTCAAGAGAAATACCTTCACCACCAACAAGACCTAGCACACAAGAGGGTGTTCAAACCCTAGAAGACTAGCACCCAAGAGAGGTGTGCACTTTTCCCAAGAAGGTGTACTTGCTGAAATTTCCAAACTCATGCAAAAGATATGATTCCTTAATGAGGAATTTACCTTTACTTATACTAACATGAACCTGTCAACAGAAGTGTCAATTGGAACAACATGGTTGACCTCACTAGCTTATAATATAATTAATATTAACGAGATTAATTATCTTTTACATTAATTACTAGTCACATTAAGGTGGGGCCGACCTGTACCCTGTACATTACAATTAGGGTTACAGGCAGGTTTGACTCTTGAACAATATAGCAAGGGATATGATACACCCACTAGTGCTCATCCACTAGGGGCACATCCATAGGGATGCCCATACATCTGGCTCACTGCATTACACAGAAGAACCAATTCTTCACACGTTCACATGTGTTTGTCCACATGCACATCCACTCAACAAATCTTCTTTCCCACTGCATCACACGTGAGAGTCATCTAGAGTTTCTCATCAACTCTGCTACTCGGAAGAGGCTAATTCATCATCTTCATTTATGTTCTCATGACGATGCACCCAACATTTTGGGATTTCACACGTTCACCTTGTGCTTAACCACAGGCACATCCAACTCAGTAGATCGTCTTTCCCACAAGATAATCATCTGGAGTTCTTCTCAACTCTTTGAATGGAGGAGGTCATCTCTACGTTCCAACTCTATCTCAGATAGGAACCACACACCCTCTTCAAGGGATTTGTCTCATGTTTGTAATATGTATAATATCTTACATGGTTGAAATGATCCACATCTCAAAGGTTTGTAAGCTGGAGAACATATCACATAGCTGCAATCATCAACACTCCATCTCATCTAGGGAGGCGTTCTTCATCATGCCAAGTCTCACATGGATGTATTCTGAATTTTATCTTGGTTGGAGTCATCAATACTTCCTCTCAACTAAGAAGGCATTCTTCACCAAGTTAGTTTGGTGAAGATGTTTGCAGCCTACTCATGTGTAGGAAGATACTGCATGTGTACGATTTTCCTCTGCATCATATCTCTAATATAAGGATATTTCATCTCATCGTGTTTTTGATCCATCAGGAAACACTGGGTTCTCAAGGAGCTTTTCACACGGATCTTGGTTATCATCATAGGATCCATTTCATGGTCAAGTAAATCTGTCAGAAGCTTATGACACCATATGGATTTTTACATTTGATTCTATATACTCTGCTTCTATGGTACTCAAGGCCACAGAGTTTTGTTTCCTGTTTCATCAGGAAATCATGGAAAACTTTAGGTTAAGACAACAACCATATGTTCTCTTCCAGTCCACTGTACTCTTTGCTCAATATGTATCAACATATCCTGCAAACCCAAGTTCACACTGGAGCCATATCTTAAGTCATATCCAACTGTGTCTCCTATATATCTCAATACATGTTTCATTGTTGTTCAGTGAGTCTATCTTGGTTGACTCATGAAATGACTAAGCACATTCACTGCATGGCATGAATCAAGTATGGTGTTAACCAGATACATCAGTGATCCAATCAGCTGTGGATCAGTCTCGTCTGAATCATCATCAATATTTTTCTTTAAATCCATCACGGTGGATTTGTATTCTGTCATACTGAACTTCTTTAATATTTTCATTGTATATTTTCCTTTACTCAGGAAAATCTCATCGGTCCTCTGTCATACTTCTTTTCCTAAGAAGTAGTGCATCATACTCAAATTCTTCATCTCGAATTCAAAAGTCAAGGATTTCTTGTATCCAACAACAAGGCTTTATGAATAAGTCATCAAAATCAGGCTCTCGTCATCAACACTATAATAATATAGGTTTGGATCAACAACACTCTTGCTGAAATCCAAACTCATCAAGAATCTATCTATCTGATATAGTTTCCAACTCATGGATGGTAGTATGGATGGAAGTGTATCGAGTTTACTGGATCGAGTTTCTCATCATAGACAACTCCCTCTATTTGTGAGAAACCTCTGGCTATAGATATCTTTTTGTATATCTCAACACTTCCATCAGTTGCATGCTTGATCTTATAGATCCACTTGGAAATTACCACAGACTTCCCTTCTGGTCCTTGAATAATATCTTATACATCATTCTTTAAGATATACTGGTATTCTTCTGTTATGGCATCTTGCCATACCTATTCTCTTGTTTCTTCTCTAAGACAAGGAGGCTCATCATCAATGAAGTGGCTCATGACTAAAGGATAGCTTGAAAATATCTTTCTTTCTCGGGATGTGCCTTGAGAGGCTTGTATGTTTCTCTGCCTCTTGTAGAGTGAGTCTAGGTAGGCCTTTTATTCCCTACTACAATATCTCTGAACATATCAACTGGATCAACTGGAATAATGTTTGTCTCCCTTTGAACTGTTGAAGAGGGAGAAAGTATTGTCTTACTATCAATCTCCATATGAGATTCTCTGGATATTTGAAAGACCATCTCTTCTTCAAGGACAATGTCTCTACTTGTCTCAATTTGTCTCTGACCAGGGATGTCGATCTGGAATGTCTTTGAAGATTCATTGTATCCTTTCTTTCTAAAGGATCTAGCTTGGACTTCTTCTCTTTGGGTACATGAAAATACACTAGGCACCCAAATAACTTGAAGTGTTCAATCTCAAGTTTCATTCTGATGAAGAATTCTTCAGGAGTTATGTTTTTCAAAGTCTGGTGAAGACTCTTGTTCTGAAAAAATATTGTTTCATGCATGCTTCTGCCCATGGAATCATAGAAAGATTTTGATCATGCATTATTGCATTGATTTTCTCAAGGATGGTTCTATTCTTCCTCTTTCTCAAATAGTTTTGACTCCCTCTGAGTCAAGTGACTCCCTTTGAAGGATAATCATCTTCCTTTGTTCTTAACTTGTCTAGAATAAGAAAACAAGAGGAACCAAAACAAGAATATCTCCTAATGAAGAATAATGCGTGCATCTCTAGAATCAAAACAATTTACAGATTGTTTTCACAGCTAGAACACGTACTTGTAACGTAGCAAACTTTAGAAATATAGGTTAGAGGAATGACAATTACAACAATCAAACATAGAGTCTTCACTTCCAGTGTGTTGTTCCTATGAATGCACTGAGATCCCTCTAGATCCAAGACTTCGGC
Source organism: Picea engelmannii (assembly GCA_009831015.1). Lineage (NCBI taxonomy): Eukaryota > Viridiplantae > Streptophyta > Pinopsida > Pinales > Pinaceae > Picea > Picea engelmannii. The sequence goes on along the minus strand of ML820048.1, from coordinate 28,844 downwards.
AAAAGGTTTCTTCATCCTGCAATTACCCTCATGAAAATGATACAAATAATATATATACAAGTGCATACCTGAGGGTGCTGATATGATTTCTCCAATGGCACATGGTTGATCTTTGTATCACACTTTTTGTATCACCCACAATAAGTATTCCTTTGAAGTCTTGTTATCCAGGAACTTGAATTTGCTTGATCCATCAAGCTTATCTTCCATCATAGTTTTTGTTCATCATAATTTTAGATTCTTCACAACCCTTGGTCAACTGGGCTAGAAAACCTAACGGCTAGGCTAGGCTAGAACTTTTAGGTTTTGTTGGACTTGTGACTGCCAACAATAAGCCTTTTAAGAAACCATAATACTGAAATTTCTGCAGAAATTAGCGAAACCCTAGAAACCCTAGGGCCAAAAAGTCAAAATGCTCAGAAATGAAATCTAAACCTTGATGGAGGTGCGTTGAATGAGGTTGTACACTCCTATTCCAAAATTATCCCCAATGTCCAAGTATTATGGGATGAAACTGAGAAAGAAGGAGGGTCGTACGAAATTTCTGGAAACCCTAGGAGGGTCGTACGGTTCTGCAAAAAGAGGACGGTTTGCCTTGAAGTTTTGTTCAATGGGTTCTTCAAGACCTATGCTCTGATACCATGTTGATTTTTAAATAAGCTAGGTTAATCATTTATTTCAATCCATTTTTTCATTTGTCTTAACCATAAACAATAATGTTGCAGCAATCAAGATCACAAGAAGAAACACCATGCACAAGAACACAAGAAGTATCCTGGGAAACCCTTCTCAACAAGGGAAGAAAACCCAACCAAATCCTTTTCTATATTCTTCAAGAGAAATGCCTTCACCACCAATAAGACCTAGCACACAAGAGGGTGCTCAAACCCTAGAATACTAGAGCCCAAGAGAGGTGTGAACTTTTCCCAAGAAGGTGTACTTGTTGAAATTTCCAAACTCATGCAAAATATACGATTCATTAATGAGGAATTTACCTTTACTTATACTAACCTGAACCTGTCAACAAAAGTGTCTATTATCACAATAAAATTAATATTAACCAGATTAATTATCATTTACATTAATTACTAGTCACATTAAGGTGGGGCTGACATGTACCATGTACATTACAATTAGGGTTACATGCAGGTCTGACTCTTGAACAATATAGAAAGGGATATGATACACCCACTAGTTCTCATCCACTAGGGGCACATCCATAGGGATGTCCATATCTCTGGCTCACTGCATTACACAAAAGAACCAGTTCTTCACATGTGCTCATCCACATGCACGTCCACTCAACAGATCTTCTTTCCCACTACATCACAGATGAGAGTCATCTGTAGTTTCTTGTCAAATCTACTGCTCAAAGGAGGCTAATGCATCATCTTCATTTATGTTCTCATGACGATGCACCCAACACTTTGGGATTTCACACGTTCACCTTCTTCTCAACAACAAGCACATCCAACTCAACAGATCACCTTTCCCACAAGATAATCATCTAGAGTTATTCTCAACTCTCTTAATGGAGGAGGTCATCTCTACGATCCAACTCTGTCTAAGATAGGAACCACACACCCTCTTCAGGGGATTTCTCTCAGGTTTGTAAGATGGAGAATATCTTACATGGTTGCAATGATCCACATCTCACAGGTTTGTAAGATGAAGAATGTCTCACATAGCTGCAATCATCAACAGTGGCAAGGACGTGGAAGGGTTCGATAGGTTGTGGAAGATAGGATTGTGGCAGATATGTGGCATGATTCAATAATTTGTAGACAGACGATGAAAGTCCAAGAAGAATTATCCCTTAAAAGAACGCCTTTGGCATAATTACTTATTAAGTTTAAGTGACTTTGAAATCTAAAACAAAGCCTTAAAGGTACTATTCGGTTGAACGAATCATGAGTTTTAATGTGTCTTAATGATAATATTATTATTCATGTTTTATTAATATTCCATTGAGGCCAACTTTAGATTATCAACAACCTTAAGAAAATTGATAATAAATTAATTTATTTGTTTAAACTTTTTGTTTTTATGATAAAAGAAATATTGAAGATAAACTTTCATAACTTTCTTTGGGTTTCATGAATGGTCAAATTATGAATATTATAAAATATTTATCAAGTGTTTTTCTTTGCTTAGGCATTGCATTTTAAGAAAAAGAGTTATTCATCTTTCACTTTCTTAGTATTAAAAAATATTACATATTCTTTCTTCCCATATTGTTTAAGGTTTTGTTCAATACTCAATTTCATTATGAAGCTTGTAAAAGTTTGTTCTTATTTTAACAATATGTTTTTTCTTTAAACTAGGTATACTAAAAATATATTTTTAATCTTTTAACTGAGGGTTAATCACATATTTATAGTACATAACTTTTCTTTATTCTCTATTTTTTTCTTTTCGTTTCAACATTAATTTTTGTTTAAATTTAGTTGTGATTTTAATGGTATCAATATTTGTAGAGTGAGTTTTCCCTAATCCTCCAATTATTTAACCAAGTATGAAAGATGACTTCCTTTTTTTTCCAAAACCAAAATTTTATTTGGTAAGACCAAAATGGGCTTTCCATCCTTTTTTTATAAACATCAACTAAAAGTTACTTGTATAAATTGATGTCCTCTAAATTGTTATTTCTTACACAAAATTTAGGTAAGTGATTTTGTTGGACTTTGTGTTCATAACCTTTGTCTTATTGGCATTTATTGACATGCTATAACTTGAGCATAATTATGAGAATTATTAGTTTTTTGTCAAGATCGAAAGATCTCCCCACTAAAAAAACAATATATTTGGCACTATTGGCATGCTATAACTTGAGCATAATTATGAGAATTCATAGTTGTTTGTAAAGATCAAAAGGTGTCCCCACTAAAAAAACAACATCTTTGGCACAAAGAAGAATAATCCTAATTATTCATGCCAAAGTAGTGTTAGAACAACTCACCTCTTCCAAACACACCTCAAACATGTCAATATAAATGCCAAAAAGGATAGGGAACAAAAGATAACCTTGCTTAACCCCTATATTACAATTAATTTATTTTGACCAATCCTCATTATTCTTGGACTTAGTAGTTATTTTCTCCTATAATCTTTGATTGGAAATGGATCAAAACAAACAAATGGTTGTATGACTTAGTACTTAAGTGCAATTTGGTAATTAATGAAGTTACATAAGATATTAAAGACAATGCAAATGTAAAAAAGTTAATGAGACAAAAGAGAGGAGAAACAAGAATTAAATAAAATGGAAAATGAAAATAGGAGAGAAAAGACTAAGGAACAGGAAATGAAAGGTTGGACCTATTGGTCTTTCCATTACCCCAATTCTCCCTATTTATTCTTGTAATTTCACTCTCAAAGGGATTTTTTGGCTTTTGGTTGATTGTTATCCAAAGAGAGGAGGATGCATAGAGAGCCATGAGCTACATTATAACCAAAGATTTTTCAAATTGAGACTTAACAACCATTTGGAGTTGGTTTTCCCATTTGGGTTTCTAGGATAAATACAATGTCTTTGTGTATGGATTTCTTTGTGGTTGTGGAGTAATTTATGTGTGAAATGTTGCTCTTATTTTGTTTAATGCCTTGCTCTAAGTGTGTTAATGGTGACAATTAAGAATGACAAGGATAAAATACTACGTAGGAGTTATTATTGTTCTTGGTTGTGCTTAATACTCTACCTGTAGTTGAATGCATGGTTAAAATGGAGAATTCCCCAATGTATTTATGTTAGCTTTGCTTAGAAATTCATTTTTTTTATTAATACTATGTATTCCAATGACTTCCTAGCAATTTTAGTGGTATGAATATTCATTTAATGGAAATGCTCCAAATTTTACTTCATGTTTTCATTCCTCTTAGTCATTAAAGAATTCCAATTACTCTGGCATGCACACCATTGGTTTATATCTAAGATCCAAGATCAATGGCTCAAATCATATGGTTCTTGCACTTTTGTAGAGAGTTTCTAATTCTAGTTTTTGATGTTTAATTGATTGTTGGAGAAGGGAAAAACACTAATGTTGCTTGCCATGGATGCCACAGGGCATCTTCCTATTTTCAAAGATTCAATTGCTTCTTATAGATTTTTGAGGGACCTTCCACTGCCCAACAATCAATAGACACAACTCCACATGTTGTAGAAGTTGTCTCTGAGTTTTTGGGGGTCGTACACAGGTTGTATGAGTCATATGCCCATCAATACAACAAGTTGATTCCTCCACACGGTTTCCCTTCCTTTACCTGCATGTGAGCATTTAGAATTTGTTTTGTTTCTTATGTGGAGGAGTGGCAAATCGTTCCACCAATGCAAGTGTTGAATGGTCAGTCCATTAATTATGTCTAATGTATTAGAGTCCAACGTGACTACAACACTGCAAAATTTGGGTTATAAGCATGGCTTTCATATTTTAATTATTTTCAATTAATGAATCATATATAAGCAAAATTGCAGTATGATTGACACACAATAACTTAGAAGTATGGGATTTTAAGGAGATATAACATTCCATTGTGAATGCATTGTGAGCCATATGCCATTTATTGGTGAAGCTTCATCCCTGACACTTCTTTTACTTGAGAAAATATATTTGTATATCAAGATGAGTATTTCATGTATTAAAACTTGAGTTGAAGTCGGAGTTCATATGCATGGTAATTGCAACTGAAGGTTTATTGAGCTGAATTCATTGGTTATCCAAAAATTGCATACTGAGTTGGTTCCATTTAGCATAATCAATATTGGTGGTTGGTGTTTAACCCTAATATGTCTTCTGAATAGGTGGCACCATTCATTAGGTGGTCTTTCCCAAAGCATTGGACATTTAGGAGGGCTTCAATTAATTAAGAAATACATTACAATCAGAACTGAATACACACGCAGAACTAGGACAATTTCTCATTCTTGATCACTGTGATATGTTCTAGCTCAATTGCATATCAACGAGCAAACAAGTTGCATCAATGAAAGAGTTCTCAGTGACACAATATCTGTAGAGTCCTGTTTTTTTTTATTGGCCAAATTATTGTTGTGTTATTATATGGTTGGTATGTGTAGGATGCACCAAAGAGTAGGCCATAACTCTAATCCCAAAGAGTAGTTGCACTCAAAATTGAACCGAGAACAAATGCCTTGTAGTCATTATGAAGACTAATATCTATGTATATGTTTGAAAATAAAGAACACAAATTAATTTTATAAAGTATCCATGTCGGTGAAGTAAGTGGGCTACAAGTCCCTCATTTACAGATCATATGGTATAAAATAATTTGAATCCTCGACCATTACGTGGATGCAAGAGAAAGAAAACTTAGTATGGGTAAATAAAACATAGAAATATTGGAAGACCTACATGCCATTAATGTTCAACTTTGAGAAGAGAACAAACACTTGTAGAAAAAGGTCTAGACATATGACTAGAGAATGGCAGAGATGGAGAACCTTGAGATCTCGACAAGACTGTTACCATTTCTAAAGAACCAATTTTATGAACATTGGGACTCCCTCTTCGTGATTATGAAAAATTTGGATAAGAGCATATCTCAACTTGTATAATTGGGAGATAAGTTCGTGCGATTGGATGGATGGAAAGAGGATAGACTCACTCGGATGATGACCTAGATATAACAAGAGTTAGCAGGGAAGGAAGAAGAATTGGTAAAGCTACAAGAAAATATCAAAGAGAAAAGAGAAGAAAAACCACCTTCTATTATTACAACAGAAGTTAGCTCCATGATCAAGACAACTCTGGTAAGCACACCTATAGATGTTTCTAAGAACTTTTTGGTGAATTTGAAAAGCATACTGGAGGCTTTGGTTCCAAGCTACAAAGGTAGATGAGCTACTATGGACAAGGGATATGCAAGAGAATACAAGGCATCTTAAACCCCATTGTAGTTGAATTGAGGGACAAACGCCTAGGTTTAGATGGTAGGAAGTGAAATTCCATGAAAACAAATACCACATTTGTGAAGGAAAAATACACAATAGAATTAGCATGCTCACCAAAAGAAAGAGAAACAACAAATGAAGATGGAATCACACTACCACTTCATCCTTCTTGTGGTAGATTGCGGAAGGGAAAGAATGAACAAAGTGAAAAGACTTAACTTACACCATCACTTAGAAGAAGTGGAAAACTAATCAACTAGAGAAAGAAGGAGAAGAAAACCAAGAGGCCTACATAAAACATGACATTTCTTGTTTGTCATTGCTACAAGAGGAAAGGCCATAGCACTTCCAGTTGTTGGTACTCAGAGACATGTTCCTTTCATGAGAAGAAGGGCCATCATGTGACATGTTACTGGGAGAAGCAAGCCACATCTTGCAAGCTATATTATTTTTAGAGGAATAATGGTAAGAAGACTTCCCCAAACCAACAATGAATCCAAAGGCAAGGGGAGAAAAAGAGTATGCCAGGTAGTCCATACAACAACAACAAGAAATTTTTCCACCATTGCAACTTGAATGGGAATTAAGAAGAAAAGTGTTGGCATGTTCATTCGAAGCTTCACCCCAGGAACCACACATCTAAGTGAAGAATGTGGAAAATGAATCCTAACAAACATAAATAACTCGCTATATCTCCAACTCAAGGAGTAGAAGTTGTCCAAGGAGAGATATCAACACATGAGGTCTTTATCACCATTGAAAAGGGCAGTGAGTTGATCCCCACAAACAAGGTTGCCCCATTCCAATTGTTACCTACAATATTCTAGAAGAATATTCCTTTCTTGGAGATGTATCAAGGATTGGTGCAAGGAGGTCAATGATAGTCCCTCATCCTTGTATTATCAAAATATCGAGGCATTCCCTCGTCCTCAAGACTGTGGTCTATTGATGATTGTCACCTACAACCATACATGTGTAGGATTCATTGAATGTTTGGGTGGAAAAAGGTGTTATGGTTGCACATAAGGAGGGCATTCAAGTGACATTGTTGCAAAGACAGAGTGCTAGTAAGCGCATGCTAACAACAAAGAGTTGTTTCCAAGCCATGAAGCAATTGATCATAGTAGAAGAAGGAAAACCACAATTATTTTCATGGAGTTGCTATGTGATTGCATAGTTGTTGGGACCTCACTAAAAAGACACAAACCAAAATTTGACTTAGCTTCATTGACTGCCAAGATGAACCATCTCCAAGTTTGAGAGATATGGGAATGAATTATGATTGCATAGTTCTAATCTAGAGATTTCTTAGCGTTGAGAGTCAATGAGTATACTTCTACACTATTGGAACAAGCGAGCCAAGAACCATATCCAGAGTGATAGCTAGAGCTAGAGCCAATAACCAAAGCCATGAGCCAAATCCAGAGTCAAAGATAGAGTTGTAGCCAAAATTTAGAATCAAAAATAGTAATCAAAGCCACTTTCCAGAGCCATAGTTGCATCTGAGATCCAAATTCGAATCCATCTTCCATAGAAGCAGACAGAAGGTACATTGATCCATATTGGTTTCCTCTAAGCATTTGGAGACCAAAAAGCCTCTCAATGGGGAGGTGTGATCCAAAATGGATCCAAACAAATAAATGGTTGTAAGACTTAGTACCTAAGTGCAATTTTGAAATCAATGAGGTTACATAAAATATTAAAGACAATACAAATGTAAAAAATTAAATGAGACAAAAGAGAGAGAAAAAAAGAATTAAATAAAATAGGAGAGAAAAGATTGGGTAATAGGAAATGAATGATCAAGTCTATTGGCCTTCCCATTACCCCAACTCTCCTTATTTCTTCTTGTAATTTCATTCTCAAAGGGATTTTTTGGATTTTGGTTGATTGTTGGCCAAAGAGAGGAGGATGCACATAGAGCCATGAGATGCATTGTTACTAGAGATTTCTAAAATAAGACTTAGGAATAGTTCAAAGTTAGTTTTCCCATTTGGTTTTGCATAGTAAATACATTGTCATTGTGTATGGATTTCTTCATGGTTGTGGAGTAATTCCTTTATGTAAAATGTTTCTCTTATTTTGTTTAATGTCTTACTGTAAGTGTATTAATGGTGACAATTAGGAATGGCAAGGAGAAAATATTGTGTATGCATTAATGTTGTTTTTGTCTATGCTTAATAAGTTGTAGGTAGTTGAATTCATGGTTAAAATGGAGAATTTCATATTGTATTTATATTACCTTTTCTTAGAAATTCATTTTTCTATTAATACTCGGTATTCCAATGGTTTCCTGGTAATTTTAATGGTGTGAAGATTTCATTTAATGGAAATGCTCTAAGTTTTACTTCATGTTTTTATTTCTCTTGGTCATTAAAGAATCCCAATAGTTATGGCATGCACACAGTTGGTTTATATCTAAGATTCAATATCAATGGCTTAGATAATATGGTTGTTGCACTTTTGTAGAGAGTTTCCAATTCTATTTTTTTGTGTTTAATTAACTCTTTGAGAAGGGAAAAACATCATTGTGTCTTGCCATGGCTTCCACAAGACATATTCTTGTTTTCCAAAGCTTCAACTATGATTTGTAGAGTGTTGACGGACCATCCACTGCCCAACAATCAATAGACACAAGTTCACAGCTCGTACGATCCATCTCCATGCATTTAGGGGTTGTACATGGGTCGTATGGGCCATATGCATAACACTACTATAGGTCGATTCCTCCACAAGGTTACCCTTTATTTACCTACATGTGAGCACTTAGAATTTGTTGTTTTGTCTTATGTGGAGGAGTGGCAAATTGTGCCACCAACACAAGATTTGAATGGTCCAATCATTTTTTTAATTTTTTCTCATGTATTAGACTCCAACGTGACTACAACATTGTATAATTTGGGTTATAAACATGACTTTCTTCTTTTAATTATGTCAATTTCGAAATTGCATATAAGATGAATTGGAGTATGACTGTAGTTGGCACAGGGGCAGACCCAGGGTTCGATGCTTCAACAACGCACCAACAAAACCTTAACTACCGACCCTTTCGGCAACACCTGTGAAGCAGATGAACTCTCACCTGAGGTAGAGGCAGGGGTGGTTGCAAGACTCAGGTGTCTGCAACCTTATTTGGGACACAAATATGTGATTCTTACTCTTAGCAAGCACTTTAGCATAGATCATTCATCAGTATTTAATCCTCATGGCACTCTGCAGATGGCACAAAGCATTGCAACATTCGCTTAGATCTAGGTTAAGTTAGTACTTAGCAACAACAAAATAGGTCTAGCACTCAACACTTTCATATATGTCAAATCTATACCCACACATCTAAGAACCACAAAGCAAAGTGGGTCTATCAAAGCACATAGCATAATCATATCAATCACAACACATGGAAAGAAACCAACACATTAGGTTGAAGCACCGAGCACAACACACAGAGTTACCGTGGTTCAACCCCACCCTGGGGCTACATCCACAAATTCTTCTTCTTCTTTATTAGCTTTGGTCAATCGGGTTACAACACAGAGCTCACACTTGTACTCCGCATAGGACAGGAGATCTGCATGCACCTCGCCAGATCCTCCTTCCCCGAGTAGATCTAGCACAAAGCATTCTTACAATCCATGCACTCAACACTTACAACACTTGAACTCAGCTCTGCAAGTCAGTCACACAATATACAAAAAGCCTTTACTAGCACTTAGCTTATCTTCTCACCCCCTCTTACATTGCTTAGCTACTTATTTATACTTTACAAAATAGGCCTAAACATGGGTAAACCCATGGGTCAACATCCCTTTCCCATTACATTAACCCAAAACCCTAAAGAGCCCCAAAAGTGGGCCGAGATCCCATGATCTCTACTTCGCCTGGCGCTCCATCTTTGATAGGCTGTTGAATTCCAAAAATGGTCAAATATGACCACGTGTTCCTCAAAACTTGCTCAAGGGCCAACAGGCCCCCAACACTCACCTGTGACTCGTCCTGAGTCACTCTGGTCTGATCAACTCCACTTCGAATGTCTCTGGCTTGGCCCGAGGTACTTCGACCTGCTGTAGTGCGACAACCTCTTGCTCAATGAACTCCTGGATTACTGCGTTGTTTGTTGGTCCTTCTATGCGTTGTTCTACGGTGATGACAACCTATTCAAGCTCAGTCGCCTGGCTCTCAACTTCAATGAACAGTTGGCATGCTTTCTCTTAGAGTGGTTGAAGTCGTTGAGAGACTTCCATCACTTTACTTTGTAGCATGTGTACCTATTGTTGGGCGCTTCACTTCATTCTTTCAACTGGGGTCAAGGTCTTCAGCTGCGCTTGTAGCGTATCTACATGTTACTTTGCTTCTTGGAGTTGTGCCTCTAATATCTGCAATTCTGGGTTCTCTGTGAGGTTCTCATAAGTCTGGGCACTTCTAGCGCTCAACTACTTACATTCCAAAGCCAAGGTTTTTAACCTGTCAACTGCGCTATGGACAGTTGCCTCCCTTAGATCTCTTACTCCTTGGGGAGTCTTGGGCACGATACAAAGTTCCAGATCTGCAATGCGTTGCTGAAGTTGTTGGATTACTTATTCAAGTTGTGCCACCTGTTGTGGGACGCGTTCTTCAATTTTCACTTCAATGACCGTCATAGAGCGAAGTGGTTTGTGAACTTGTTCCTGTACGTCAAGTTGCTCTGCTAGCAATTGGTCCTTGCTCTGTTGTAACTGTGCTTTCTCCTCCTCCCACTTCGCTTGTAAGGAAAGTTGTTCTTGTTTTTCCTTCCTCTGTTGTACTATAAGTGTGCTATGTACTTGTGCCAAAGCCTAGGTGGCTTGCGTTGTCTCTTCTTGAGGTCATCGAAGGAGAGCTTCGACTTTCTCAGCGATCTGGCGTAATTGGGTGGGCTCATCGCCAGTTCCTGTTGTTCCCGTCGTCAAGGGCATAGTATAAACGACTCGGCTAGACTGGAGTGCTTGCTGCACTTCTTGAAGTTCACTCGTGAGTCGGATAAATATCTCCTCCTGCTTCGCTTCTTGCCTTTCTACGATCTCTAGTGAGGCATCATTCAACGCAACGATCAAGAAGTCGAAGTCGTCCTGTGTGAGGGTAGTCTTAAATGTAGTCCAGGTGACCTTAGTTTTCTTTCGGGATGAGGGCTTTGGTGGGGTGACCTTCCTTTTCTTAGAGGGATCCTCCTCCTCTCTAGGTGGAGTAACCTCGCCTTTGTTTTTCTCAACCTCTGTGCCACCTATTTCTTCACCATCACCTCCCTGCGCAAGTGAGATTGAAGTAGTCTTCGTGGTTGTGCTATGGATATCTTGAACTTCATCATCTGTCTTAGTCTTTCTCGTTCCAGGTGTATCCAGTATAGCTTCAAGGCTTTCCACGTCAGATATTTATGTAGGGTCCGCTAGAACAAGGAGGTTCGTTGAACATTCCTTGGTAATCTACTCCAAGTCTTCTTCTGTCAACTTGTAGTACGACTGGAGTTATTGTTTTTTCTCATCAGCGCACAATGTGATATAGGTGAAGTGGTGGTCCATGCTGAATTTGATCAAAGGTCTAAACCTATGAAGTGTGTTTGGTGTGAGGCGCGGTGTAGACTGGATTGCATTATTAAATTGGTTGTAATAAGCGTGGAAGACGACATTGGACTACCACTGCTTGTTCATGTCGCTGGAGTACCACAACATACAAAACTTCACAGCTAGCGGTTCGAAGGGTTCGATTTCTGGAAAAGTGGCACCTTCTGGTAGCTCCCAGGCGATGAAAGTGATGAGTATGAACAACCAACTAAAGTGGAACTCATACCCTTGGTCTTGCGCTTCCTTGTAGTCAAGCTCTAGCTAATTTACAAGGTACTTCACCCAGTTCATTTATAGTCCCTCCACGCACTTCCCTACTAGGTCAACTACAAATCCAGTCACCTGTGTGGGTATGTTCTTGCGGATTAACTTCCCTGTGATCATCTGGCAGCTGAGGCGCACTGCTACATTTTCGATGGAGGTTTCCTTGTAGCCTCATGTGCCCTTCTCTACATCGCTATATGTGTCTTTTATTTGCTGGGCGAGAGTGCGATATGCGGTCTTTCTAGGTTAAAAATCTTGCGAGTTAGGGCCCTGCATGCTTATCCCTATGATCTGATTGATCAAAATCAGATCCATAGTGATGCGACAGTCCAACCATAAGTATCCTCCATGGTAGTAGGACAATAACAATCTGACGCATGCATGCATTCACTTTATGGATACTTTCTGCAGATCCTCTAGTGTTCTCCTAGCCTCGACATCGGAGTTGCTAGTATTAAATATCTGCAATATGTTCTTCTGTTCTTCAATCAAGTGTGTGATCCTTCTGGTCATAAAGTCTTTTAAAACTTCATCTTCCTCTTTTCATCTAGCTTGTTCTCTAACAATCCAAGGTTTTCCTATGAGCAGGGTAAACAGGGCACTGCCTTCAACAAATTTAATAATCTCAAAGTCTTCCTCTGTCGAAGTTCCATTGACAGTCATAGGTATCCAGGCGAGCCATCCACATAGGTTTACTAGCTTTCCTCTGAAAAAACTTGTCCCTCCTAGGGAAGGGATCATGGCAGGCTTTCCTATAGCTTCCCAAGTTCTTTCTGGCATAATGTTCACTTGTGTTTCTTCATCAAGAATACAGTCAATGTCGAAGTCCCCTATTCTTGCTTCGACTTGCACCTTTTCTTTGAAGATCTCTAGTAATCATACATCTTTATGTTCCTTCAGGGTTTCTTTTATCTGTATTAATATTTTCTCTGATTCTTGTTGGGTTTCTACCTTTTTTGGATCTACCTTCTGGTCTTCTTGATTCAGATTCAGCCTTTCCAACTTAACGATCATTCTAGGGAAATCCAATATGTCGTGGTCCAAAGCTTTGCAACAGAGACAACTAGGTTTTCTCCCAGGGCATTCCTTAGCAAGATGTCCTAGTCTTCTACAACTGTAACAAAGAGTTAATCCTCTCTTTCTCTTTAATGATCCCCAACTCTTCTTGTACTGCGCGTTAGGATCATAATGGCTAGTCTGCAAAAATTTATTTCTAGGATCCTGCATCCACTTGTTTGTTAGTCCAGACATTCTTTTTATGCATAGGTATAACATATCTATCATTATACTTATTAGATATATTCATATCAAACTTTCTTTCATCTATTAATGCCCTAGTTTTTAAGCTAGGACATAATCTATCAAACATACCTAGATCCATGCTCTAGAAACAAAAAAAAAATCACTTATCTTACTTCTACAGAACACAAAGCTTCCAGATCTAAGGACTTTTGACTATTCTTACCTTTATTAGAGCACATAGCTTACAGATCTTACCTCTTTTATGCAAATTTGACTTCTTTCTTTCAGAAATTTCCACTTTTACTTTTCTTAGAGCACAGAGGATTCATATCTCGCTTCTTTTCTTCAGATCTGATCTTCCTTTCTTCAAATCTAACCTTATTCCTGGCACAAGGCTTCATAGGTCGAGTAAAAATCTGCGCACTAGGGCAACAGATCTACACACAGAGCTTTCTTTTGCACAAAGTTTCTTCTTCCTCAGTTCCTAGCAATCACAGTTTCAGGTCTCGGCAACAGAACCATTTTTTAGCATAGGGGCAGACCCAGGGTTCAACACTTCAACAATGCACCAACAAAACCCTAACTACCGACCCTTTCGGCAACACTTGCGAAGCAGATGGAGTCTCACCTGAGGTAGAGGCAAGGGTGGTTGCAAGACTCAGGTGTCTGCAACCTGAGCTAGGACACATGTCTGTGTTTCTTACTCTTAGCAAGCACTTTAACATAGATCATTCATTAGTATTTAACCCTCATGGCACTCCGCAGATGGCACAGAGCACCGCATCATTCGCTTAGATCTAGGTTAAGTTAGTACTTAGCAACAACAAAATAGGTTTAGCACTCAACACTTTCATATATGCCAAATCTATACCCACACATCTAAGAAGCACAAAGCAAAGTGGATCTATCAAAGCACATAGCATAATCATATCAAGCACAACACATGGAAAGAAACCAACACATTAGGTTGAAGCACCGAGAACAACACACAGAGTTACCGTGGTTCACCCCCACCCTGGGGCTATGTCCACAAAGTCTTCTTCTTCTTTATTAGCTTTGGTCAATCAGGTTACAACACAGAGCTCACACTTGTACTACGCATAGGATAGGAGATCTGCGCGCACCTCACCAGATCCTCCTTCCCCGAGTAGATCTAACATAGAGCCTTCTTACAATCTGTGCACTCAACACTTACAACACTTGCACTAAGCTCTGCAAGTCAGTCACACAATATACACAAAGCCTTTACTAGCACTTAGCTTATCTTCTCGCCCCCTCTTACATTGCTTAGCTACTTATTTATAATTTACAAAATAGGCCTAAACATGGGTAAACCCATGGGTTGACATCCCTTTCACATTACATTAACCCAAAACCCTAAAAGGGCCCCAAAAATGGGCTGAGATCCTGTGATCTTTGCTTTGCCTGGCACTCCATATTTGACAGGCTGTCGAAGTCCAAAAAAGGTCAAATATGACCAAGTGTTCCTCAAAACTTGGTTAAGGGCCAACAACTGTACACATAGGAAAATTGGAATGATAGGTGTTGAAGGAGACATTCCATTGTGAATGCAATGTGAACCATATGCCATTTACTAGTGAAGCTTCATCCCTAACATTTCTTTTAATTGAGAAAATATATTTATATATCAATAGGAGAATTTCTCGTATTAAAACTTGACTTGAAGTCATAGTTCATACACATGGTAATTACAACCGAAGGTTTATTGAGCTGAATTCATTGGTTATTCAAACATTTCATATTGTGTTGGTTCCCTTGAGCATAGAGGTGTAAACCTTGTGCATGAGTAGTATTGGTGGTTGTTGTTTAACACTAATAGGTCTCATCAACAAATGGCACCATTCATTGGGTGGTCTTTCCCAAAGCATTGGACATTTGGGAGGGCCTCAATTCATTAATCAAACTGCTATAGTCAAAACTAAGTACTCACATAGAACCAAGACTAGATCTCAACCTTACTCACTTTGATAAATTGTAGCTCAGTTGCATATCAATGAGAAAAGGAGTTGCACTGATGACAAAGTTCTAATTGATAGAGTATTTGCAGAGTCTTGGTTTTTTTATTGGCCTTATTACTATTGTGTTATTAGTTGGTTGATGTGTGTAGGTTACACTACAGAGCATGCCATACCTATAATCTTGAAGAGTAGTTGCACTCAAAACTACACTGATAAGATAGGTTTTGTATCCATTATGAAGATTGATCTCTTTATATAAGTCCAACATCAAAGAACATAAATTTAATTTTTCAAGTTATCCATGTTAGTAAAGAGAGTGGGTTATAAGTCCCTTCATTTATGGATCAACCTTATTGTAGTGTGCTAAATTCAAAATAAACTTTTAGATTTTCTAATCTCTTCCATAGGTTATTTTTAGGCATAGTGTGAAAGGCTTTCCTAAAGTCAATAAAACATCATAGGAAATTAATTTTATTATTTTGACAATCCTATACAATAATCCTCAAAATAATTAAATTATCCACATTAAAATGATAACTTATAAAGCTTGGCCTTTAACCCTTTTTGGATGACTTTCTAACCATAAGTAAATCTTCTTTAAAAAAAAAAATCCATATAATAACTAATATATCACCACTCTTAAAAATAGGAATAATAAAGCTTTAAATCCAAAATTTAGAGAACTCTTATTAGTCCTTGTCGGAGGCATGTAGGGACTATAGCAATTGACTCATCGTTGACTGATGATTACTTACCCTTTGACTAAAAATAAATTTCGATTTTCCAATGTGGTACATAGAAACAACAAAATAATTATTTTTTACAATATTTAAAATATTTTTATATCAAATGGTATTGGTTGACAGATTAGATGTCTTGTTACCGAAAAAATGTAATTTTTCCATTCTTAAACTATATAACCTAAAGTTCATATTTTTATAATGTAAATTTTTACATTATTATGATTATAACTTTATTGCAGGTCTCTGTCATTATAACTTTATTGCAAGTCTATGTCAGTGATTTAAATTTATTGAAATGATATATGTCAGTGATTTAAATATACTACAGTGATTTGGCATACAAAGCCACTACCACCGCCTCTACTACCTTCACCGCAACCACTATTTCTACAATCTAAACAACTTTGTTGCATTTCAAATTAGTCAATCTAGAGAAGACTTAGAAATATCTTCTAAGTTCGAGGTTTCCAAGAGTTCAGAGGAGGTACCCGAGGTCAAGACATACCTCGTATTGTCAAGCTCAAGAGGGATAACACTTCCCAAAAATCATGAACATCGGCCCAACAGTCGGGCTTGCAGGGAGTGATTCAAAGGTCGAAGCCTTTGAACATATTGAAAATCCTTTATTGAAAGGAAAGCGTAGACAACAACTAAGTAGAAGCTACAACAACCATCAGATATGTTGTCGAAAGCGATCTGGACCGTCAGATCAGAGTCCAAAATGAAGGAGGAGAGCATAGAGGAGAAGGATAGATCCTAACCACTGAATCTAGGTGTGTGGGTCGACAACCGTCGGATCCAAGTAAGAAGCATGGCCATTAACTATTAAGTCCGTTGAACTTCGTCACTTCGACAGAATTGAGTCGTGGTTATAAGTGTAAATGAGATTTATGAAGCTCTGAAGGCCAGAGAAAATCCTCGTTGTTGGTGTTAGGAGCACGTGGAAGTAGATCTCAACTTCGTTGATTTGGAGTTTGGAGGAAATGGGGTGTGGTGTCGTGGAATCCCACCCCCTGAAGTCTCAAAGTTGAAGTGAATCAGGACCGTCCATCGAAGAGGACACATGTCAATGGATTGTTGAGTCCGAAAGACTGGCTATCCAGGAGATCATAAGTAGGGAAGTGCTCAATCCACCTGAAGCTCTGAATTGTGGAGTTAATCCTATCTGTTGATTGGGAGGAGACACATTGTAGGAGATCTGAGAGTTCGAAGGTCTAGTACTCCGGAGGAAATAGGTTGTGTGGAGTTGAGAACTCTCGGAGGCCTGAAGGGTGGATCTCATCTCGACCATCCGTCAGAAAGGATACGTGGACAAAGGATCCGCCACTTCGTTAGTTCGGGGTTCAGGGAGGATAGGGTGCAATTTTGTAAGGATTCCCGAAGTGGCGAATCATATAGAGAGGTACAGATCTAATGGCCCTCAGACCTTGACAAACCAACGACCAAGATCCTTTCTAAAACTCTGGCCTTCGAGAGTTCCCATCTGCTAAGACACGCAAACCTCTAGAGTGTTGAATCTCTGGAGTGACAAAGGCTAGCTCTCAATGGTCCATGTGTCTTCTGGAACGAGTGGTCAGGATCCACTGCAGGCTTCGGCCTTTGGGGCTCTTCATGTCACTTCTTCACAGTTCTCTCGGAGTATCAGACCGCCAAACTTCATGATTGTTTCCATGTGTCTAGCGTGATCAACGTCCTAGATTTGCTCTGGCTCTTTGGAGCTTCGAGAGTTCTCGACTCAACACACCTTAGTTCTTCCGGAGTGCTAGTGCTCCAAACCTCCGGACCAATTCCAATCTGCTGCCACGTGGCCTTTACACCGATGGCCTTGATGTGCTCCTCTCTTCAGAGCTTTGGGCAACTGGTGACCCTTAGCACCTGTGCCCTAATTCCTCCAAAGTACGAGATCTCTAAACATAGGGATATTTTGACACGTGTTTATTGGATCCAATGGTCCAGAGTCACTTCGAATCCCCAATAATTCGGGAACCTACACACCTTCTCGAACAAAGTCCTTCGGAGTGCTATACCTCTGGAATGTAGGATCTGCTGACACATGTCCTCTTCCTGTTGATGGACAGGATTCATTCTGGGCTTTGGAACTTCGGGAGATTTCGACTTCTCTGCAACCCTTGCAAAAATTTTGTCAAATACACGAAGTCCAAAGGACCTTTGTCTTCTCTACATGCAACCAGGAGCTATGACCTCAAATTAATCCTTTGGGCGCTCATCTCACCTCATAATATCGACGGTTGTGTTTAAATGGACCGTGAATATCGATGACCACGAATGATTGTGGAGCTTAAACTTGCTCGCGCTTTAATTTTCCTCTCGATCTTCGTAATGCAAAGATGCTCGTCCATTGTGGGGTCGATGTCCACCATTGATATGTTGATCTATCGAGATCAACGATCCACGTTGATTGTGGAGTATGAACCTGCACACCATTTAACTTTCCCTTTGATCCCCACAATGGCTCCCCACCGTCAATCTGCCTTCACTGAGATCTAACGATCATGACTTAATTAATTGTCGATTTACCCCTTTCCTTGATCTGACGACTATTGTCACTCATACCCAGATCTAACGGTCGAGATCTATTTGGCTCCTCTGCGTGCTCCTCGTCCTATCTAAGTTTGATCTAATGGCCTAGATCTATTCCCACGATAGATCTAACGACTGTTGTAGCTTCTCCTCTACTACTTCTGCATTTTACTACTAAAGAAGGGATTTCACAAATTCTTAAATGCTTCATCTTTTGACAAAATGCTTTGTCTTTTGAATCTCCTTCTGTAGGGTTGCCTCCATGCGTTGTGATGTCTCCAACGCTCTTTTGAGAGAGCTTCTCTCCAAGCTCTGTGAAGAGTCTTACCTCCCGCGCTCTGATACCATGACAAAACAAGAAACTATACAAGAAAAAGAAAACATAGTAGACAGATCATGAAGCGGAATGTGCAGAGTGCAATAGTATTAGATGATAGGCTAAACTTATAAAAAGAAAACAAAACCACCAAATCAACAAGTAAGGAACAAATCCTAACGACTAGTACAACTGGCCAGAACAACTGGAAGTGTACAGTCACACGTTGTTGATGTTACAACTAACAACCGCCACCGCCTCCACTACATTCACTGCAACCACTATTTCTGCAATTTAAACAACTTTGCTACATTTAAAATTAGTCAAGCTAGAGAAGCAAAGCCGTATTTTTTTAAATCTAATATATTATTTATTAATACTACATATTCATTAATTATCTCCATGACTTCAAAAGAAGAAATATTAGTTATATAAATTTCATATAGCATTCTTACTGACAAGTCCAAGTGTTAGGATCAAAATCTGGCTTGATACCATTTGTAATGTTTAAAAAGTGTAATAATTAATGGATCAGGAGACCAACCCATTTGGAAATACCCGACAGAGACCTTCGCCTAATAGGTGCAAGACCAAGAGAACTGATGCATGAAAATTATGCGTTCATGGAGCTAAGAAGAAGCATGGGGTAAGATGTGGAATTGTGTATCTTCCACTTTAGCAATCTCATCTTCATTTCCCCCTTCCTTATTGGAATTCACATTTTTTTTCTTCTCCATTACCGTTTCCATCGAAACCAAACCTAATTACAAGCTTTACTGGAGACCCAAAATTTCTTTGACTCGGAAAAATCGTTCACATTTTCATTCAAATAAAATTGGTTAGAATTTGTTTCTTATTCGACATGTTAGTATCCCATGTGCTTTCACAATCTATTCAGGCAATGAAAAAATTCACTCCTTATCGACGTAGACCTAGCTTATAAGCTAACATGTTCAAATGAAAAAGACAAAGTTACCAGGCTGTTGTTCACCATGTCAGTCTTCACAATTTTTGTAGTGGACCTCCTTTCCAACCAGCATGGGAATGATTAGGCACATTCCCAACACAATTGCGCTAGCTATAGAGGATTGGGCTTGGGCCAATGATTTCTTGTTATTACGAGTAAATGATGGAGATGACCAAAGTAAGATTGTTTTCTAGTACTATTATTTTCCATTTCTAAGATTTTGAGTTTCGTCCTCTTCCTACAGTCCATTTGCAGGTAAGGGCCACAACAACAACCTTAACGTTACATCCAACATCACCCTCACCCTCACATCAGTGAGTGCTACTGGAAATTCAAGAGGAGAAATGCATAAAATGAAGCTTTTAATAGAATCTACAAAATCCATAGATATCATGACAATAGGCTGGGTGAGATATTTTTATAGGGTTTAGTGTTGCTTCAATTTCAAAAGGTGAAATGGGCACATTGAAATATGACTGACAGATTGGAGAAATTAATACCATTGATAGGAGGGTTCAATTTGTTGGCATTATAGATTGTATGTTGTCATTGATGGCAACACGAATCAGTCATGAACAAAGTTATACAACATGAATCAGTCATGAACAAAGTTATACAGTTTTCATTAGTGTTAGGATGACCAATAAGGTCCGTCAATATGCAATGAAGGGTCATTGATGGAAAGATAATTCAACATAGCAACAAGGCTAAAATTCAGGAGAAAAAGCGTATGGTAAATGTCATCGATGTAATATTTAATTACTGTCAAGGATCGATGATCTTTTTTACAGGTACGTTTTCAAAAGCTCAGAAGAGATGGCACATTTGAAATAACATAGAAGCCAGAGCCTACACAGAAGAATCGTTTGTGAAGGATCGAGGAAGAATCATGTTCATTGAGATAGTTTTCGGGAGTAATCACAACCATCAGATCAGTTAGAGCCATTAATCAAAGCCAAGTGGAAGGATAACGTAAGTATACATTGGAGATAAGGCAGAGGAACAAAGTCACAAAATCCCGCCAGCCGTTAGATCAATGAGAGACATCGGATGAATTCTCGACCATTCAATCAAGTTTAGTGGAAGGACAGTGTAAACCACAAATATCCTAAAGTCTTAGATTAACCGAACTACCGTCAATCGTTAATCTGGAGTGGAGATATTGGAGTCATCAGATTACAGTAAAGGAAAGGAGACGGTCAACTCCGATGGAAAGGTGTCTAGACCAAGAAAATTTACCCAAAGGCCGAAGCTCCGGAGTCACGAACTCTCGTCGTCCATCGGATCAGGAAATTTCTTCAGTCGTTGATCTATTCAAATCGCACCAAGAAATATGGTGGTCAACTTCGGCGATGACCACTTCAGTGAAAAGGAGTTCAAATTGAACTAGAATTCCCAAAGCTCAAATTCACGAAGAAACGCCAGCCATCTGATCTAAGGAGAATTTCGGGAAATATCTCAACCATTGGATCGAGTAAAGTGGAAATATAGGATAAGAAAGTCCAAAGGCCCGAGATCCCGAATAGTCGGATTTTCGACAACCGTTGGATTGCGTTAAATCTTTTTGGGTTAAAGAAGGATCGTTACATGAAGCCAAGTTACTTGAGGTTTATTCTTCGGGGAATCTCACTCCGGGAGAATTGGGAAATGGGAAAAAGAGAATAACCCTAAGTCTCGAAGGTCGAAATGAATCTGAACCATTGATTTAGAAACTGATCACAATCGTTGGATCAAGGATTCAAATAAACCTACGACCGTTAGATCTAGGAGGAGGACATGTGACACATTAGGAGATCCACGTTAGTAATACCACGTTAGAAAGGACATGTGGCGCAATCAAATGGTGACAATTGTCAAGGTGCAGTTGGCATTTTAAGTATACGTAAGTCACAAATCTAAGTGACACGTGGCAGCCACTCGGCCAGTGCCAAGTCAACAGTGACGTTAACAAGTTACGTCACTCCGGGAGTATATCCTTCGAGGGAAACCAATTTCTACCACTAGCAAATGCCCAAAGCGCCGAAGGTCGAAGTTAATGCTAATCGTTGATCTAATTCAGGACCATTCTCGACCATTAATCAAGTACAGTGGAAGGATACAATAAGCGTAAATCACGAAGTAACGCTAACCGTTGATCTACTTCGGGAGCGTTCTCAACCATTGATCAAGCACAGTGGAAGGATAGTGTAAGTGGAGGTGTTAACTGACAACAAGTGATCACCACCGCTTTATGACTTATTCGGTAGGTTATCACTACAGAGGAATTGAACTACTTCAGAGTTCTAGTAACTCAGAGTACCGAAGCTCCGAAATAAGATCTGGACCGTTGAAGTTTATGGACACACGTCAACTCAAGATTAATAGAGTATACACAATTCAGTGAAATTTAGTTCGAGAGAATTGGAAGTTTATAAAAAGAACAAACTCCCAAAGCTGCGAAGTATCAAAGGAAATGACAACCATCCATCTCAGGCATGTCTAAAATTTCTCAATTCTTTGCAAATATGTTGTAATTTTTTTATCATAATATATTACCAAAACAAAACAATTAGTTCTCTAATCATAGTGTTATTTTTTATCCAAATAGTCAAGCACGAATCAAAATTTCTCCATTTTAGTTTTGAAATCATAGATATCTCTTTGCGTGTGAATTATCACTAGCTTGATATACTACTTCACTTTGAGGTAATATTAGAGCTATATAAAAAATATTTGCTTATTTTGAAAGACACAGAATTCGTAGGAAACAAAATTTGGTGCTTTTTTTATTCCATGAAACCCGTTTTGAAGAAATCCTTTGACGATATTAATCAACCCTTAACCTATCTATCTCAGATGTGCCATGTTCCTGTCGTCAATGGAAAAGAAACAAAATTCGGCACTGCTTTTATTCCATGAAACTTGTTTTGACGAATTCCTTTGACGAGATTAATCAAACTTACCTGACAAAAACTACAATGCCATGCAATACTTGTTTGTTTACTAACCTACATCATCTTTAACTTTAACTTTTCATAAATAGATATTTAACCTCATACTAAATGTTATCCAAAATAAAAACTTTTTACTTGATAATAAGGGATATGCATGTTGTAAGGGATATGAAAAGATTTAAGACATAATCATATTATTTTCTTTAATTTTTCTAATTAAAATATATATTCAATTTTTTTTTATATTAAAATTTAGAAAAAATAAAAATTTGGTCTACTTTTTATTAAAATAATTTTATTTTTTTAATTTATAAATTAAATTTTATAATTATTTATTTTGATAGTTTCTTTAATAGTGTTTCTAAATAATTTTATTTTTTTTGAGATATTTTTCCTAAATTTAGCCACATATTGTTGGATTTCCAGATTTCAGTGGTTAAATCTGTATAATTAAAATGTTTTAAGGGTTTTTCAATATGCTGAATCCATTTCTACATTTAAAAATGCAATTTAAACAAAATAAAGTTATAATATAGTGTAGATTTATATTTTATTTCCTATGAATTTATGTTGCTCTATTCCTATGAGGAAAGGAAAAACCTAGAACACTTAGACAAAGCATAATACATTTTTTAAAAATTTTAGAGTTTTGTTTTAAATTTATAAGTAGATTTTTGTCTAATAAAATCCCATGAAATACAGATTAGTGTTGCTTATTGTGAAACTTATGGTGCTGAAATGCATGATTTAATTTTTGATGATAGGAGATGGAAAGCGAGTATCAATTTTAAATATATTCGACAATCCCGTACTGAAAATGCATAGTTGAGTTTTTGATAATGAAGATGGAAGGCTGGTTTCAGTTTCAAAATGTGATGGGAATGAAAGGATTAAATATAGCAGACGTACAATCGCTTTGGTACAGACATCCCAGATTCATTTTTCTTCACGATTTTCCCCTCAGCAGACTTAAATAATAGAATTGATTGATCATGAAAGTTAAGTACAGGAGTTTGTTCTGTCAAAAGGGAAGAGTTTTCGTTCTACCTTATAAAATGAACGTGGACGAAACCCGAACAATAGAGACATTATTCTATGTTTGAACTTTGGATCAAAAATTGTCCAAGGAAAGAATGAATCCAGCCAACAGTCATGAACCAGGTGAGTTGCTTAACATTTTCATGTTTTGAATTTCAACATTTAGACTTTGAAATCAGATGAGGCGTTTGGTTAGCTATCGTGGTATTCGTAGGAGCATTAGAATTAGCACTTCTTGATTCAGTAATGCTGCTGATAGAGGAGAATTGAAAGATAAATACATGGAGGAACTTGGAGTTATTTTGAGGGATTCCAGTGATTATGCCCAAGCATTGCAGCCTTGTATTAATAGGAAAGGTTTAGCAGAAGAGAGGGCTACCCAAATCATCAAAACTGGATTTGGGTTGGATATCTTTCTTCAAAATTACCTTGTCAATTTTTATGCAAAGTGCGGTAGTTTATTTGATGCATGCCAAGTGTTTGGAAAAATGTCTGAACGAAATGTGATATCATGGAATGCTTCAATTGCCGAGCATGTCCAACATGGGTATGCTACGGAAGCCCTGAAATTGTTTTGTAAAATGCATTTGGCAAACATGAAAGCTAATGAGTTTGCTTTGGGTAGCGCTCTTCGGGCTTACACCAGCGTAGCTGATATAGAGAAGGGTAAGTGCACCCATGCTGGCACTCTGAAAAATGGTTTTGAATATGGTGTTGTTCTGGGTAGTGCTCTTATTGACATGTATACCAAATCTGGGATCTTAGAAGTTTCGCGGCAAATGTTTGTTGAAATGCCAGACTGGAACTCGGTGTCTTGGTGGTGCAGACAAAATACTGTCGAACTTTTTCTTTACACTGTCAAAACAGAATCCTGGAAACAAATCTGACGACAATTTAAACCCTACGCTATAAAGGATACAGGGATTTGTTTTTCTTAATATACCTCTGCCTGATATAACACATCCTCTGCAACTTTGTGGCTCATTTCTTCATGAAGGGCAACCTTATTCTTCACTGCCTGCAACTGGCTGTAACATCTGGGCCTTGCCATTACCATTTACAGCACTACAGTCTCCACGTCCTTTATAACCACAAGATTTTGATAATCTTTTCCATTCGACAAGAAATAATCTGCAATTACAGTAAATTGGGGTTTGATTCTTTGAAAGGAAACACGGACTATACTTACATGTCTGCAACCACAAGATTGGGTTTCGATTCTTCTCTTCTCTGTAACTCTACATTACAGGCTTGTTATCATAATATTATGAAGTTCAATTCTATTCAGGGAGAAATCTCAGGTTCTGATAAAACGTTCCTCACAGGCCTAGGGTTTTTAAAGCATCAATATTGCGGCCCTCTTTCATCTCTCTGGAATTAAACCCTTTCTCAAGGTTTGATGGTGGAAAAACTTCTTGTAGACAGCAACCAGTAATAGACAACAATCTCTGATTCTTTAATTAAATGAATATCTCTTGCTATAATCGCAAAACAACAACGCACCTGTCAATTGGAAAAAACACCTAATACATACCTCTTGCTCGAACCTCCTAGATACATGCTAAAACAAGTAGAATCTCATCTTTGACTCATGATGAGAGGTGGAGGCTGCTACAACAGACTTAGACAATTTTCTCCACATGAATGTAAACCAAAAAAATACTCCTACATCAACCTATAACAAAATAGCAAATAAGAAATACATATATCACCAATGATGCACCTGCATCAGACTACCAAGGAACAAAAAATTTCTTCATGGGCTCCTGTCCATATGTTCTTCAATGCTGCCACCATGGTTGGATAAGATGTCATCTATGTAGCATCTTCAAGTAGATGTTCTTTCCACTTGACCAAATACTGGAAATACTCCTTGTCCCTAGTCTTCTTTACCACCTTCTTATCTAGGATTGATTCAATTTCCTTTGGATGTGCTTTAGGTAGTTGTTGTTCCCAATTTATAGTCCGATTATTATCAGGTTCAAGTGCATTTTCTAAGTCTTCTCCTCCTGGATCCCAAGGTCTACTTGTTGGATGTAGACCTGGTTTGCTTCCACATATACATCCACCTAATTGTGGTTTAGTGCTTTTACCTTGAAGCTTGAATTCTTCTTGAATATCAATCCTCTCTGTAGTTTCTCCAAAAGACTACACTTTTCATCTTCAATTTCTCCTTATTTTCTTTGATTACACCTGCACATGAAGCAAACATATTAAAGAAAACAATTTGTTCATTAAGTTTTTGAGGCCCATTCTCAGCCATAAAAATGACTACCATGTAGATAGCTGTCAAGACAACTTGTAAGAAGAATTTCTTCTTATTCTTTTGGCTTTCCTTCCTTTCTTCCACATATGTGTAGTCTACTACCTTAGTTTGCGCCTCATATGCATGAACTTGTACCTAAATCATTTGTTTTTGCTCCTCCTTTATGGAAACCATGAATACTTTCTCTTCTACAACCTGCTCACAATAGTCTTTACTCATATTGTTTTCAACATCAATTGGAGGTTTCTCACACAAAAACCTCTTGTTTTCTCTCAAGACGACCTCTTGCTCTTCACCCTCTTGTTGTTAACTTGTCAAAATTTCTTCCCCATTGCCTTCCATGGCAACCTCTTTTGGAAAATTAACTTCTGCATTAGATGTCTTTCAATGATCTATGCTTTTTCTTGACAACAATTCACTGGACAACTCATTAGTCATCATATTCTCATGCCCATTTAATAAAATCTGATTTTCTAAGGGCAAATCAATTACCTCAATTGTTGCGACAACTATCTTTGGCTTCTCAAGCAATGTATATCTTGCTTCATCTTCTTTTTCCTGCTTTAAAAACTCCTTCTCACTCATCATCAACACTTGATTACTGATTTCTACTGCTGCACCTTCATCCTTCAATGGTACCAAAGTGTGTCTCTTACCATCCTTTTCAAAAGTATATGTATTGTTCCTCTCATCATGAATTGCTCTCTTGTCGAATTGCCATGGTCTACCCAATAGAACATGACAAACATCCATATATATCGAATCACAAAGTACCTCATCTTGATAGCTGCCTATCTTACACTCTATTTTGCATTGTTCAGTCACTAAGACATGATGTCCTTTGTGTAACCATGACACTTTATAAGGTGTAGGATGAACAAACTTTTTCCAACCCAATTTCTTAACATTTCAAGAGATACTAGATTGTTTGTACTACCACTATCAACAATCATTTTGCAACACTTACCTTTTGACTTCCAAGAAGTTCTAAACAAAGCTTTTCTCTGTATAAGCTTTTTGATCTCCTTGCTTGGTTTGAGAAGTATCCTTTTCATCAGCAATGATGATCCTACACTTTCTTCATCTTCAACTTGTACAATCTAATTAGTATGATTTTCGTGGATATATTTCGGACATTCATAAGATCTATGACCATATTCATTGCATCTAAAACACTTACTCCAAAAAAATTATCTCTTACCTTCTGAATGTGATGTTCTTCTTTTGTATGAATGACCTTCTCTTGGAATTTGAGTTTGACTTGGAGGGCTTCTTTTGTTTCCTTCATAAACCTGAATTAAATTGTTGTCATCATGTTTCCTCTTATCTCTGAAATAGCTGCTTCTTTCTCTTGGATGCTGAGTTTGTTTCTTGGATAGCTTTTCCTTTGCTTTGAGTGCAATTTGGTAAGCTTCCTCAATTGTTCTTGGAGATAATAAGTCAATCTCATCCCGAATGTTGAACTTTAGACCATTAATATACCTTGCTACCTTTTCCATATTTTCTTCTATATGACCCATCCTTATAGTTAACGTGTAAAATTCCTCTG
This sequence comes from Picea engelmannii, assembly GCA_009831015.1. NCBI lineage: Eukaryota > Viridiplantae > Streptophyta > Pinopsida > Pinales > Pinaceae > Picea > Picea engelmannii. The sequence continues at coordinate 1,525 of ML820048.1, read as the reverse complement.
TATAAGCTTTTACACTCATTTCCTTCGGCCTCAAATTCTAAAGTCTCTTGAACAACTGTGTGTAGTAATCCCTTGGCATGAGTTTAGAATTCAACCTTGTTACCATTCTACCCCATTATGTGATCTTTTGCTTGCCTCTCTTTCTCCTGTCATCCTGAATGCTATCCCACCATAGTGATACATGTCCTTTGAATCTTGTAACAATAAACTTGACCTTTTTGTTATCTTCTACCTCCTCATATTCAAAATACTTATCCATGGTTGCAATCCAATCAATTAGTTCTTCTACATTAAGACTTCATATACATGAACTTCTAGCTGAGGTTTGGAGCTTACCTTCATGATTTCCTTTATAAGCATTTCTTCTGCACTTTTCCGTTCTTCTTGCACTTCCATATCTTCTTGTGGTTCCTCTTCATCACTCATGTTACCTGCTTCAACCCCTCTTCTTTGAGCCATCTCTGTCATCAATGCCTCTGTTGTTGGTTGCCTCCTCTGACCTTTTCTAGCACCTGTTATTTTAAGTGCCATCTTTACAAGCTTCTTTTTCACAACTTGTTCCTCTCTTTTCAACACTCCTTCACAGACTTCTATTTCACAACCTGTCTTCTTTCTTAGGTTACTCTTCTTGAAGAACAACCAAATATGCCTCTTCATCCTTAGCAAGTCTTCTTAATAGTACAGATCACGATCTCACAAATTTATTTCGAGCTGAGATTTCTCCAAAAGATTTGCAAACATCTCCATATCTTTATACTTCCAATCTCTACACGGGATTTTGGCCGAATGCGCAACTCCAATAATCAAACGAACGATTGAATTATGGCTTCCAAAATGGAAGACTCCACACTTGTCTCTCACAATCACAGATCTGATCTCTACTGAAGCAGATATGAACACAAACTTCTGCAGTACCTTCTTGATCTTAGCAATACCTACAAAACACAACAATATACAACTTTCTTCGAAGATCTGGAAAATCTACAACCAACAACAATATATTCCTCAGGCTGCACGAACATAGCAGATATACAACTTCTCCAACTTACAAATCTCTCTTAGAGCATCTTGCACTCTGATACCAAAAATGGTGCACACTTAATACTGTCAAACTTTTTCTTTACACTATCAAAACAAAATTCTGGAAAACAAATCCGACAACAATTAAAACCCTACACTATAAAGGATACATGGATTTATTTTTCTTAATATACCTCTGCCTGATATAACACATCCTTTGCAACTCTGTCGCTCATTTCTTCACGAAGCACAACCTTATTCTTCACTGCCTGCTACTGGAAGTAACATCGGGGTCTTGCCATTACCATTTACACCACTACAGACTCAACATCCTTTATGAGCACAATATTTTGATAATCTTTTCCATTTGTCAAGAAATAATATGCAATACAATAAATTGGGGTTCAATTCTTTGAAATGAAACACAGACTATACTTACATATCTGCAACCACAAGATTGGGTTTCGATTCTTCTCCTCTATGTAACTCTGCATTATAGGCTTGC
>ML820047.1:57548-77948 GCA_009831015.1 Picea engelmannii | reverse complement strand
GTTCATTGATTATGCTACTGTTTATATGCATCTTGAATGAGTAAATCCTTTTAAATTTGTGTTGCAAAATTGATCCATTTGCATTTTAATACATAAATTTAACTTGCAAATATTTTCAAGAATACAAGTCTTCTTCATTTTTAGATCAGGAGTATAGATCCACATTGTATCTTCAATGGATATCCCTTTTTATCAGTATAATTATGGATATGCAATGTATTTTATGGTGGCCATACCTTGAAAGTCTTTATCACTCAATCATAGGTATGCACGCCTTGGGTTTGAAACATGTGATACCATTTGTTTGATGGTTGTGTGAAGCTTCTATCAGGTTCTTTGAGTCCGTACCCTTGCTTGAAAAAGTCTACAAAGTACTTCAGTCATCAGTTCTTGTCTTCTAACTTTGTACTTTGGGGGGAAATCTATTACACATCAAAATTACTCATTAGGATTATGGCCTAATGTCGTCATTACCATTGTCGCAAGTGTCACATTTTGCCTACAAGTGTCGCAAATACCATATTGTTTTCCTGTCCATATTGTGCCTCGGATGACATTATCAATAACACTTAAAATACACCTCAAAATATTGGTTATGAGGAGGAGAAGTCATTTGACAAAGGGCCCAAGTCTTTTTCCACTAAGAAAACCACTAAAAAATCAATTTTAGAAGGTAGCGCTCCCCTATACACTATAAGGGAGTGAAAATGCTCCCTGACCTCCTTTGGGGGAGTGTTCTAATGCTCTATGCCCCATTCTGAGGGAGCACTGGCCTTTTTTGAGAGAATCCTTGGATTGTTGAGAGAAATCAGGGAAGAATCCCTTCATATCTGGAGTTGGTTTGATTTGGATATGAGATCAAGGCTCGACCTTAGGGAATATCCACAACTAAAGGAGAAGAATCCTCAAATTATCCCAAGGATCTCTTAAGTGGTTAGGCCTCTCCAAGCCTATATAAGGAGGCCTCTTCATGGTGAAAGAAGAGACATTGTGAAGAATCAAACTTATGATCTCATAAGGGAGATGTCATTGAAGCATCAACATTCTATGTAGATTACTTGAGCAAGGGTCTGGACAAAGGGAGATTGGTGAAGCTATTGCACTACATCCATGGCTATAAGAACCACTTTGTTATCATCAATATAAATCTATGCTTGTCCTATTTCCTTTAAAGTTTGTGTACATTTCATGAACTTGCCTCTAGTAGGTAGATCTGTTTTTGAGCTAATATCAATAAAATAGGAAGTTTGTTGTATCTTTGTTTGTGCTACAGGGCTTATTGAGGATCTTAGGATTGAAGCTCAACCTATATTGTTTCAGGACAAACACCATTAAAAAGGTACACTTTTCTTCTTCCTCTTCATACATTAGTTTAATTAGATCTAAAAGGAATGTTAGTGTCCACAATAGCATTTTCTGTCTTGGTCATAGGGGTCTAGTATCCAAGAGAGAATCCACTTGTCCGCAAGGGGATTTCTCTGTAACAGAGGGAAGTCTTTATACAAGTGATTCCCCTCACATCCCCAACAATGTATAGGACACTTCCTTTTCCTTTTTCCAAACGGATATGTTTTCTTCAGTTCATTTTGGGTTGACTAGCCTTGTTGATTTTCTTAAGAGTTATTTTTGGAAAAGGGTGGATTAAAACCATTTTTCCTTTGCTCCCTCTTTCCTTTTATATTTCCATTCCAAGTATTTTGAAATACTATCCTCCCTCTTCTATGCTCATAGAGATGCCTTTCTCTCCTTATGGTCTCCTCCAAAGTCTTGGGGTTATCATATTGTTTGTTTTCATTGTAGAAGGAGGGTAACCCACTAAGAAACCTTTGGATTTTGAACTTCTCATATTTTATGAACTCCACATACTTCATCAATTCAAAGAACCTCTTTTCATATTCATCCATTTTCATGCTTCCCAACTTGAGTTCAAAGAACTCTTTCATCTTCCTCTCATAGTAATGCTCAAAAAAATATTTCTCTTGGAAATATCCTTTGAATTTACTCCATGATACCCTATTCTCATAAATATGTTTGGCTTTATTAAGATGATCCCACCACATGGTTTCCTTTCCTTGCAAGTGGTAGGTTGCAATTCTTGTTTCTACCCTATAGGAGTAATCATGCAACTGGAAATATTTATTCATTTCCAACAGTCAGGACTTGGCACATTCTCCCTTCCTATGCTCACCATTGAAATTTGGTGGCTTGATCTTTGTGAGATCACCTTGAAATATGTCTACCTTGGGCCTTCTCTTTTTCCTCCTGACAGGGGAGACACTTAGGCTACTCCCTGGACCTGAACTATCATGATCTCTCCTAGTGTATTTCTCTCGAGAATGATGGTGTATGCTCCTACTCCTTGACTTCCTATAATTATCATTCCCATCTCTTATTCTATGGGATTTGGATGTTGTCACTTGTCTAGAACTAGTTTAGGGATTTGTGCCAGAGTCCTTATTGGATTTCTTCTGCAACATTTTCAAGCTCTGAAGTATATCTTACTCATCCTTCATAATTTTTTCATTATCATCTCTATATCTCTGCACTTCTCTATATATGATTCTCATAGTTACATTATCTTTCATGTCTCTTATTCCATTAGAATTAGTCTTAGCATTCCCCATGCTAACATGCATACCTATGAATTCATCTTCATGACTATAGGACCCTTGTGCATATTCAATTTTTCTGGCTCTCATATAAAATCCAAACTACTTCTATGAACCTCTAATTATGAAGAAATTGTGCATGTAAACAATTTTTGTTTGATGAAAATAAATACATACACAATTCACAAAAGAATTCATAAATGTTTCTTCCCTTTAATGCCGCCAATCATCTTATTTTGAGTTGATTGAATTTTGTTTTTTCTCAAAATAATTTTATGGGTTAATAGATGGATTATCCTTCTCAATACCTTTCCATTGACTATTTATTTTCCCAATTCTGAGTTCCAAGCATAAATTTATGGCCTTCAAAAGTTTTGACTATTTTCCTTTTTATATCCTTGCACGCTACATGTATGCTCTTTCTCTTCTGACAATATTTTAGGTACCCAGAACTCAAATATGGCTCCATGGTTGACTTCTACAGTTCATAAAATTTCCATAGACTACTCCTGGGCCCCAAAATGACTCTTGAGCTAAGATTTATTCCCTCTAAAATAAATATGGTACTCAAATTTACCCTTGACTATTTTGGTTGTAACTCCCTCATACAATCTTCGTTTGGAAAACAATCTAGCTTGCTAGAAAACTCTCTTCGAGCTCTATCATTTTATATGAAGAAACTCAATGTTTAGGAAGGACATGCATTTTTGTACAAATTTGATTTTCTAAAAACAATGTTTAGGCCCTCAAAAATTCCCTACAAGATGAAGACCTTCAAAAACGAGAATTTTCATGGAGAAAATTGAGTAATTTACTATTGTAAAAGTATTCAAATCCAAATAGTTGATCTCAAAATCAAGATTAATCCCAATTATTGATCTTATTGGCCTTTCCAATTTGTGGCTATACCTATATAAGCCTGTCAGAACTCTTCTTCGTAACCTTCTGATCGAAAAGCTTCAATTGTTGGTTACACAAATTCCCTAAAATCCGCAATCTAAAATGTTGTCAGACTCTTCCCATTGTAGACCCTCCATCGGAGACAAAACTTTTCATGATACTTGACCTTTTGGAATACGAAGTATGATGCCCTATTAAGATGACTTTGTCGCAATCTCCCATCAGAAGCACTCTTCGTGAACAAACCCTCTGACAACCTCCTTCCAATGACTTATTGGAAACCATCCTTTCTGAACCATCATAATTGTCTCTTTTCTGAAGACCTACATTTGATGCTACATGGCACTCACTAATTCACCCACCCTTGCTGATATTTATTCTAACATGGCATGTTGATGTGGAAACTTACATGGAATTATTCTTCACCCTCAACCCTTCCAAGGAAACATGATTGTCTGATAGATTGGATGGTCAAAAATCATGCCGCTCAATCACCATGATCATCTTGGGCTCCAAAAACTATGCACTAGTTACCTCAGTTGAACTAACTTTGTAGGACACCAAAACACGCCCAACCATTCGAATGAGCTCTCCCAAAACACCTCCCACAAATCCAATAGATTGGAAAATATTTAGCTAATCTAACAACATTTTTTATTTTAGGCTCGCGTCATCAGGCTCCTCCCTTTGGACACAACCTTATGTTTGACTCTGAAGTATTTCCAAAACCATTTTCCCGAAGGCCTTTTGGGAATTCCTTTTCTCCGATCTTCTGCGGTTGAATCTCTACCGATGATTCTCCAAGTTGAATTAATTTGGGTCGTCCATCCGCAAAACTTCACAACCACCCTGAAACACATGATAATTTGAATTCCAATGTCAAATTCGAGTCTACAACTTATAGATCGACACCACAAATTGTCTTCTTCAACTATTTTGAAACACTTAAACTTGAAATCTACTCAAAATTTGGGGATGTCATTTTAGTTCCCCCATTTTTCCCCAAATTCGTGACAGGACAAAAATTGCAACCATGAATCTACTCAATTCGTGTTGGCTCCTGGCCCATACAAGATCTTTGTTGAAACTTGAGCTATGATACCATTCTGTAACGTCCCCCATATTAACTAGGAAATCTTTCTTATAGAATTATAGATAAAGATGAAATTATCTTTGCTAATCAAATTATGTAGCTTGCTAGCTATGAATTAGACACATATTCAACTAATGTTTTATACCCATAATCAAATGCATCTACAACACTCTAAATGACCATTAATTCATCTAATAACTCATTCACAACAATAATTAACCATTCACATATACAAAGTTAAGTACGACAATTAAATTCATGGAATAAATCAACAAATAGATAAACACTTATCTTTTATAAAATGTTTGTGAAACCAACTTCTTGGGAAGGATGTTCCACCAAACCATAGACTTTTTGTTCAATTTCTCAATAGAAAGTCACCCCCGAGATGGGTTAGGAATCCAAAAAATAAGGGTGCCTATCATAGTCCCTCACAACTCCATATCACACAACCCACTGGTTTTCTTCTACAATTATCCCAAATTTCCTCCATCTATCCTCCTTTTCACCTAACCAATCCAAGGAATGTACCCCTTCACTACTCTCAATCCATCGAGCATCCCATTAAATTATCAAGGTATCTCTGGCACATGTAACTAGGAATATCTCAGTTGCAAACTCAAGGGAACTCATAGCCAGGAAAACCACTAGGAAAAACAACAACAACCACTTGATGATATAGTGCAACTCACCCAGGAGTTCACTCTTCTTGCCTGGAAACCTCATTCTTCAATTTAAATCTCCAAAATGCTCCAAAAACACTCATGCATGCTCCAAAATTCTCCCAGCCTTGTTGTTCCATCTCCCAAGCTCTTCTCCCCTATTCTCTATTATTGTTCCTATACAATATTGAATGTCTAAAAATGCATGTTCCTACCCATATGATTTTCCTCTCTTTTCCCAAGATAGTTGAATTATCACTCTGCCCAATGTTGATTGTACTTCAACCCCATTATCTCCAATAACTATGGGGTGTGACTCTCACACCCACCCTACGACATGTATTCAATGATTGGGTTTTCATACACTCTACCAAAAAATACAAGTTTTCCCCAAAATGATAATAAAATTCAGAAATGTGGGTTTGAATTAATACCCATAAATTATTTCCCTTTGGACTCCTCTTGGACACTCTCTATGGATTCCCCTCTCTTGTGGATTAATCATCCCCCCCCATCTCTATCCATATCCCAACAATTGGTATTACATTTTATTTATTTACAATTTAGGAAATACATTCTTCATTTACATTGCTTGGCGATAACCACATTTAAATCTATATGATGCATTAATTTAACCGAGCATTATAGTGGGGATGTTACAACAAAGCATTGTGAAAGGAATTTCGACACCATCTATAAGGGATATTTCATTGTTACAGCTGAAGATATGTTTTAGGAAAGGTTTTTAATTATATGCAACTCATGTAGGAGATCTAGAAAACTCAAAAGGCTAAGCCTTGAATATTTTTTAGTATTGCAAGAGTTTGAATATGTATTCCAAGAAATACCCAGATTGCCACCAAAAAGGGAGATATATTTATTTATGGAATTAGTACCAGGAGCTACCCCAATATCAAAAAATGCTTACAGAATGAGTACACTAGAATTAAAATAATTGCAAATGCAGCTCGAAGAACTGTTGAAAAAATGGTACATACACCCAAGTGTATCACCTTGGGGAGTTCCAGTAGTCTTTTTGAAAAATAAGGATGGAACATTGAGGATGTGTATTGAATTTAGACAGCTGAATAAAACCATTGTGAAGAACAAATACCCTCTACCCAGAATTGATGATTTCTTTCATTAGCTAAGAGGATAAAAGATATTTTCAAAGATAGACTTGAGATGATGATACCATCACATAAGAATAAAGGAAGAATACATCGGTAAGATATCCTTTAGAACTAGGTATCGACATTATGAATTTGTAGTGGTGTCATTTATATTGACCAATGCACCAACTATATTTATGTGCTTAATGAATGTCATATTCATAAATTATCTGGATAAGTTTTTCATTGTATTCTTTGATGAAATACTTATCTATTCTAATTCTGAGAAATACCATGAACATCACTTGAGGATGGTGTTGAAAGTACTAAGGGAATATCAATTGTATTCCAAGATAAACAAGTGTTCCTTTTACCAATAACATATCCATTATTTTGGGCACATTATTTCATAACAAGGAGTAGCAGTGTGTCTAGAGAAGATTGAATCCATGAGAGGATGGCCAATGCCAAAGAATGTTTCGGAAGTCAGATATTTTATGGGATTAGTTAGATACTACAAGAGGTTTATAGAAGGGTTCCCTAAGATTGTTCATCCCATCACTTCTTTCAAAAAGAAGGGAACTAATTTATATGGACATAAAAATGTGAAGATAATTTTAATTTGTTAAAGGAATTACTTACTAGTGCACCTATTTTAAAGATTGGTGACCCAAATGAGAATTTTGTGGTTTGTACAAATGCATGCAAGGAAGGAATTTTTGTAGTCCTCAACCAAAATGGACATGTCATTAGTTATGAGTCCATAAAGGTAAAAGAACATGAAGGGAACTATACCATGCATGATCTATATCTTTCTACTATAGTTCATACCTTGAAGAGGTGTAGGCATTATTTAATGGGGAAACAATTTGAATTAAGGATAGACCATAGTGATCTGAATTACCATTTTGAACAACAAAATTTGAATGTCAAACAAGTGATATGGTTGAAATTTTTAAGTGAGTATGATTTTGACATCAAGAATATCAAAGGAAAGGAGAATAAATTTTTTGATGCACTCAATAGAAGGGTACATCTCATGCATGATAAAACCACTAATATGCATCAGTAAGATTTAAAGAACATAATCTTGGATGTTGTTGTTATAGATCGACATTACCTAGAGGTAAAATAAGGTTTATATCAAGATAGTGCACAACATAAATTCAAATGGTATGAAATTAAGGAGGATGGAATACTCATTCTTAAGAAAATAATTATGTTCATGGTTCTAGAGAACTTAGGAACTTGGTGTTAAGGGAAAGAATAATGTTTCATATGTTGGACATCCCAGATAACAAAAGACAATTACAGTAGTAAGAAGCCAACTCTTTTGTCCAGTAATGAAGAGAGATGTTGTCGATCACAATATGAAATGTATGGAATGTTAGAGAATAAAATTTGATCATATACACCGAGCAGGTTTTCTACAACCATTTCCAATTCAGGAGAATAAATGGGAAGTGGTAACCATTTATTTTATCACTAAGTTTCCCAAGAAATCAAGGAAGCATGATTCAATAATGGTAGTTGTTTACAAACTAATGAAATCTGCTCATTTAATTCATGTGAAAAAATTCATACAACAACCAATATTGTAGAAATTTACATGAGGGAGATTGATAGGTTTCATGGAATACCTAACGCAGTTGTTTTTGGCAGAGATACAAAGTTTACTTCAAACTTTTGGGGGAGACTGTTTAAAGGATTTGGTACAAATATGAACTTTATCACAACATACCATCCATAGTTGGATGCGAAGATAGAGAGGGTCAACCAAGTAATTGAAGACATGTTGAGAATTTATGTGATGGATAAACCATCCAAGTGGGAAGATTACTTGCATTCGGTTGAGTTTTTATATAATAATGGGTATCAGGATTCATTGAAGATGAGCCCATTTGAAGCTTTGTATGGTAGATAATGCAATGCTACAGTGAGTTGGGACAACCCAATAGACAAAGTAGTACTTGGGCCAGAATTTCTCAAGGATATGGAAGAATAGATGGTTAAACTTAAGCATATTTTGAAGGAAGCACAAGATAGAAAGAAGAGTTATGTAGAAAATAATAGGACAACTAGAGAATTTAAATTAGGAGAGCATGTTCTTTTGAAAGTGAATCTCAAGAAGAGCTTATTAAAGTTGGGAAGTTGTAAAACTCTAGTAGTGAGATTATGTGGTCCATTTGAGAGATTGGATAGAATAAGATCAGTTGCATACATGATTGCATTTTTTGCTTCCATGAATGTGCATATTGTATTTCATGTCTCTTTCTTGAAAACGTATTTGCATGATCCTAACCATGTTATTTATTGGTTTTGGGAATGCAGGGAGGATAGAGAACAATAAGAAGAAACGACGCACATAGAAAAGGCATAAGATCAAGAAGATCAAGAAGATCAAGAAATAAGAGAGAAGAAAGAGAAGAAGATGGGGGACAGGAAGGAACAAGGTCCTGCAAAATTTGGGAAAACCAGTTGAGCATGAGCTGAATCCAGCTCAGAATGATTTGTCACCAACTGAGCAGGAGTGGGAGCCAAATCATTCTGATCTGGAAAGATGTAACATCCCAATCATCCAAATGGGTTGTGCCACATAAAATTTTCCGAACTGTATACAAATTAAAACATATACAGACATAAATTCTTGTGGAAATATATATATATATATATATATATATATATAACTTAAAACAAAAAAATACATTATGCAAATGTACATATTCATACAAAATGATAATAAAAATACACATGAAGCACACACAGGAAAACCCCATAAAAATAAACACATAAATAATAATGTAGCATGTAATTTAACACACAATTGACACTTATCTTAATAAAAATATCACCAACTGTGTGCAGACCTTCCACGAACCTCCCAGCCTTAGACCACGCTTCTCGTCACTCTTAGCAGTGGGTCACCCCTGAGATGGGACTAAAATCCACCCGGGTAAAGGGATTCCTAACTAGGATGTTGTATCTCATACAACAAGAAATACTCGGTCACAGGTGCCAACTCAAACTAACACCCTAAAGTCCCTCATTCCCTTCATGCATTTCCCACCCCAGGAAGTGTGCCCCTTCTCTTCTCAATAGTCCTTCGGCTGCCCCACTTCCTTTCTAGGGCTTCAACAATAGGTCAGACAGTAAGTCTCAGAGCTCTGTAGCTGCAGTTTGGCACCTTCGAGAAATCAATTCCCAACAATTATCTCACCTAGAGATAATTTCTCACGGGCTTGAAAAATTGCCTCTTCAGTATCCCACGGGCCTGACAACCCGCTTCTTCAGTCCATCTCCCAAGATAACTAGGTATAGATATAGGTATAGGTATGGATACATGTATATGTATAAATACTAGTACAATGATAGGAAGCTATGAAGGACAACTGAATAAGTGAGTGAATAATGATGGAAATTAATGGGAAAATGAACTAAGTCCAAAATATATGTATGCATATTCCCAACTTGACACTTGTCACCTTGAGAACCACTTTAGCCCACTTGTCCCCATCCTTAGAACTTAGGATAAAATACTTATCCATACTTTATACTTTAAGGAATATTAATATAATATTCCTTTTTGGCTTAATCTCCCTAGCTTATCCCCTTATCCTTAAATTTTATCCCCCCCTTTCCCTAAATAGTGGAGTTTAGTCCCCCATACTCTTTTATCCTAGTCTGTCTACATGCAATGATGTATTATATTAATGATAAGACATATACAAAATAGGCTCACTGGCCTTTAGCATATAGTCTCTCTGGACTAATTCAAAATATAAGCCTCCTAGATTATAATAACTGGCTCACCAACCTATAAAACAAAACACATACACAAAGTCTCCCTGGCCTCAAAATCACGCACACTTAATTTTGTTGTGAGTGGTATCCTGGAATGTGCACACTTCGTCATTTTAGTGCGCAATACATGTGCACAATATACCATGAAAGGTGCATGCAAAATGATATCAAACAACTCACCAACTTAATTACATTTGTATTTATATTTACAGTTGGGGTTCGGCCTAGGGGTATTACATTACCCTCCCCTTATTTATGCACTATCCTCAGTGAAATATATACACATATACAACCAAAATTTCAAAAATCCTCAAAAAGATGAGGATATTCTTCCTTCATAACATATTCATGCTCCCAAGTTTCATCCTCAGGACCGTACCAGGTCCATTGGACCTTTACAAGCTCTATGAATTGATTTCAGAGATGTTTTATTTTTTGGTCCATAATGCGTACCTAATGTACTTGGAAAGCGCTTTCTTTCCCCACCTGAATCACATTCCAATCAATAACATGATTAGCATCATGTATATATATTTTTAAGCAATGATACATGAAATACATTATGAATTATCATTAACGTAGGAAAGGAAAGAATGTATTCTATAGGCCCAATCCTCTCTAGTATTTCAAACGACGCACAATAACGAGCTGCTAACTTTGAAAAATTTCCCAACTTCAGGGAATTTATTTTGGCCTTCACTTTCAAGATTACATGGTCCCCCACTTTAAATTTCCTGTGAGTTTTTCCCTTATCAGCATAGATTTTATGCATGTCTTGGGTAGCCTTTAAATTATGTTTTATTTTCAACATTTTCTCTTCCATTTCCCCGAGTAATTCTGGCCCAAACACTGCTCTATCTGTTGGGTTATCCCATCTTATTGGTGTGTTGCACCTTCTGCCATAAAGTGCCTCAAATGAGCTCATCTTTAGAGATGCTTGGTACCCATTGTTATAAGAAAACTCTACTAAGTGTAGGTAGTCTTCCCATTTTGATGGTTTATCCATCACATAAATCCTCAACATATCCTCAATCACTTGATTCACCCTCTTTGTTTGTCAATCTGATTCTATATGATAAGTTGTACTAAAATTCAAATTTGTTCCAAATCCCTTAAATAATCCTTTCAAAAAATTTGAGGTAAATTTTGGATCTTTGCTAGACACAATTGTCTTGGGTATACCATGTAATTGAGAAATTTCTCTCATATAAACATTGACAATGTTGGATGCCTTGTGAGTGAGATTTACTGGAATAAAATGGGCAACTTTAGTAAGCTTATCCACCACTACAATGATAGAATCATGTTTCTTGTTTGTTCTGGGCAGTTTGGTGATGAAATTCATTGTTACAACTTCCCATTTGCACTCAGGAATGGGTAATGGATGTAGAAAACCAGTTGGGTTTCTATGCTCATCCTTTACCTTTTGACACTCCAAACATTTGGCAATAAAATCATAAACTTCTTTCTTCATGCCTGTCCAATAATATCGGCTCTTGACAGCTGAAATAGTTTTCTGATAACCTAGGTGCCCAACATATGGTACATTATGCATTTCTCTCAATATCATATTTTTCAATTCCTGGGAATTTGGTACATAAATTCTTCCCTTATATATGATAATTTCATCATTTTCTAGCTTATAGTCTTTAATTTTCTACCACAAAATACCTTGCTGTAATTTTGCCACTAACTCCTTGTATTGTAAATCTGATTTTGCAACCTCCAAAATTTTGTCTTTCAGATATGATTGGTACATGCTAATGGTTGTATCATGCAAATCATGCACCCTTCTTCTGAGTGCATCAACCACTTTTTTCTCTTTCCCTTTGATATGATTTATATCAAAGTCATATTCACTGAGAAATTCTAACCACCTGTTTTTCCTAGCATTTAGATTTGGATGATCAAATAAATATTTCATACTATTATGGTTTGTCCTCAACTCAAACCTTTTCCCCATGAGGTAGTGCTTCCACTTCCTCAAGGCATGCACTCTGGATGCCAACTCCAAATCATGAGTGACATAGTGCCTTTCATGCTCCTTCAACTTCCTTAATTCATAACATACAACAAACCCATTTTCACTGAGGAATCCACCAAGTCCTTCTTTACATGCATCTTTGCATACAATGAAGTCTTCATTTGGATATTAAATCCTTAGTATAGGATGACTTGTTAATAAGTGCTTCAAGTGTTGGAAACTCTTTTCACAATCCAATGTCCACTGAAACTTCACACCCTTCTTTTGTAAGGAAGTGATTGGGTGTACAATCTTTGAGAATCCTTCAATAAATATCCTATAGTATCCTACAAGACCCATAAATGATCTGACCTCTGTCACATTTTTTTGTTCTAACCATCCTCTAATGGATTCTATCTTCTCAGGATCCACTGCTATCGCATCCTCTGAAATGATATGTCCCGAATAATGAATTTGCTTATGATAAAATGAGCACTTGCTCAATTTGGCATACACGTGATGCTCCCTTAATACTTGTAATACCATCCTCAAGTGTTGTTCATGCTCTTCCTTTGAATTAGAATATATAATAATGTCATCTAAAAATACAATGACAAACTTATTTAAGTATTCTCTAAAAATACTCTTCATTAAACACATGAAGACAGTTGCATTTGATAGTCCAAATGGCACCACTGTGAACTCATAATGACCATACCTTGTTCTGAAAGAAGTCTTGTTGATGTCTTCTTCTTTAATTCTTACTTGATGATAACCTGCCTTGAGATCAATCTTGGAGAATATTTTTTCATCTTTCAACTGATAAAAGAGGTCATCGATCCTTCGCAAAGGATACTTATTCTTCACAGTTACTTTGTTCAATTGTCTAAAGTCAATGCAAAGTCTCAATGTTCCATCCTTATTCTTCAAAAATAAAACTAGGGCACCCCAAGGTGACACACTTGGGTATATATACCCCTTCCTTCAAATCTCTTCAAGTTGCATTTGCAATTCCTTCAATTCTAGTGTACTCATCCTGTAGGGATTTTTGGATACTGGAGCTACTCTAGGCATCAAATTTATGGAGAAATCAATGTCTCTTTTAGGGTCCTTAAACACATCTTCAAACTCTTTTAGGACTGCATAATCTCCAATATTTGATACCCTATATTTAGGTGTTTCTTCCATATGAGCTGCAAATATCTGACACCATTTTTTGTAACATTTCTTCAGCTGCAATGGTGAAATTTCTTTGATGGTTACTGCCCTAGGAATTCCCTGCATTGTCCTTAGGTTTCCTTCCTCATCCAAGCAAGTAAGTTCCTTTTTATGACAGTATAGGATAGCATGAGGTTGGTACAACCAATCCATCCCAATTAGACAATCATAGGAACCTAAAGGCAAGATGTTCAAATATGCCCTGATGTTCAGCCCATTCATGTCCACAGGACATGTCTTAACCATCTCATTAACTTTTCTTTTGGATCTAGTAGCGAGCTGCACCAACCAATATTTTCCATGATTTCTTCTTGGCAAATGAAAAATTTCCACCATCTTAGGATCTATATAACCATGACTAGCTCCTGAATCAATTAAAATAACAATGGTTTGGTTGTTGATCATACCTTCCACTTCAATCATATGTGATTGATACACTGCTTTCTTGTTGTCCAATGATGCATAGATCATTGGTACATTTCTACGCATGTCTTCCACTATTTCATCTTGTTGTACATTGTGAATAGTCCTCACTTTTTCACCTCTGTGAGGACAATCTCTAAACATATGATCTCCTTTACAACCCCAACATTGAATAGGCAGATGCCTTGGCCTCTGACCGCCTCTCTCCATCATTCGAGGTTCTCTATAAGTTGGATGTCCCTGAGGATTATTTCTGAATAATGGTGGATTATTCCCCTTCTTCCTCTGATCCATATTGAATTCCTTTTTATCTTCCCAAGATTTTTGGAAAGTTGGCCTTACATTTTTCTGATCATATAGGCATTTAACTTGCCTTATGGTCTCCTCCAATGTTTTGGAATCATCATATTGTATTTTGTCACTGATGAATGATGGAAATCCACTCAAATACCTTTGAATCTTAACTGTCTCATCCTTGATGAAAGAAACATACTTCAACAGTTCTAAAAACCTTATTTGATATTCATTTATGGTCATACTTCCAAGCTTGAGTTCAAATAACTCTTTCATTTTCTTTTCATAGTATATCTTAGTCAAGTATTTCTTTTCAAAATAATTCTTGAATTCCCTCCAAGTAACATTTTTCTCTTTATTGTGTTTCACCTGCACAAGTTGATCCCACCACATGGATGCATTTCCTTGAGTTTATAGATAGAAATTATTCCATCTACATGAGAAGAATACTTATGCAATTGAAAATACTTTCTTATTCCCAACAACCATGTCTCTACATCTTCATCCTTCTTGTGCTCACCATAAAATGTAGCAGGTTTGATTTTGTTAATTTGTCCTCATAGCTCATCCACCCAAGACCTCTTATGCTTCCTAACAGGGGATGGAGTTGAGTTGTTGTGTGCTCTCTTATTGGAATTCCTCGGGGAGTGATGGTGATGTCTGCTAACACTTCTTGTTCTTCTTTTCTCATCAGGAGACATGTGACTTCCTGATTTCCTTGAGCCACTCTCCTTATCCAATTTATTTTCTATTGCGTTCAATATCTGCATCAACTTCATGTTGAATTCCTCCTGATGCTCCTTGGATCTCATAATCCTTTCATTATCATCTTTATGGATTTGGAAATCCTTTTGCAAATTTTTAATGGTCTCTACCATATTCATGATTTCATCCCTTCCTTCTCCATGTACATTGGAGTTTGTTCCTTCAATGTCCATATGGGCATCCATGCCTCTGATCTCATCTTCCTGGATGTAATCCACCTATGCATATTCCATCCCCCTTCACTCTATGTTGATCCTAGCCTGATCTATCTTTTGTTAACTCTGCAAAATGTGTAGCCAAAAAAACTTTGTTAGGTTAACCGACTCATCAATTTCATGAAAATATATGAACCATTTTGGTTTGATAATATATCAGAATTATTTCTTCTGATTTCCTGAAACATTAATTGCCCAGATCAATTTTCTGGATGAATAATTGTATTCTACTGTCCAATACCTTTCCAATCCATTCTTCCATGCTCAATTCTGAGTCTTGAGCAGAAACTTATGGCCTTTTGAAGTTAGTTGGGTCTTAAAATTTACCCTCCATTGTTTGTCCTGTAACTTCCTCATAAAAGATATGTTTGATGAACAATTTACACCATTAGAAAGCTCTCTCTGGGATATTTTATTTGAGCTTCAAAGACAAAGTGTTTGTACACTATGTTTTTGGGGTTTTTGAGTAGATAAAAACTACGTTTAGGGCCTAAAAAACACGCTTTAAAAAGATGACCTTCAAACAATATAAAATGTCACAGAAATTCACTGGTTTTCTACTGTTGTAGACCATCCAAACTACTTTGTGCACACAAATTTAAACATGTACACCCATATTTAGCATGTGAAACAACGCCATAAGGTATTTCATGCTCCGTGCACCTATAACCAATGTGGATCACTTCTTTGTTGTGTCAATAACTGGTGCGCACTACTTTTGTGTCGTGCACCAATATCCACTGCGCACAATTTTGGTTCATGCACTAATACTTGTTGCACCCAATTTTTTTGTTGCGCGCTAATATTCTTCGTGTATTTCACTCTATGCGCTACACCATGCCAAATTTTAGTACGCACGCACCACGCGCACCATTAATTAAACTGTCGCACGATAGCATATACCCACATTGTGTGGGCACCAACAAAATTCCTCTACTCTCTGTCAATACTGGGCACACCACGCGTGCCATTGTTATGTGTGCACACACTGCGTGCACCAGTATTATGCATGCACCACTCAAATTTCACCACGCAATGCTAAATTTAGTGCGCACATCCACACATCGTTATTTTTCATGCATTACCACTCTGCACTGTGCAACGTCAAATTTAAGTGCACAGGCCCGTGCACCAATATTTTTCACGCATTACCACTTTGCACCGTGCAACACCAAATTTAAGTGCGCACACCCATGCGCCAATATTTTTCATGCATTACAACTCTGCACAACACAACACCAAATTTAATTGTGCACACCCATGGGTCAATATTTTCCATGCATTACCACTCTGCACCGAGCAACGCCAAATTTAAGTGTGCATACCCGCACACCATTATTTTTTTGCGCATTACCACTCTGCACTGTGCAATGCCAAATTTTAGCGCACATAGCCACACACCCTTATTTTCCACACATCACAAGATTTTCACTGAGCATCATGCATTTTTAGTGCTCACACCTACACACATTCATTTTTATGTGCATCAATTCCTCGTGAATTTTTCTGTAGAAATTGGGGATTTTGCCTAATTTTTCCCAATTTTCACCGTAGACATTCAACAACTATAAAATTTGTTCAATTTCACCTTGATAACACCAATTCAACCTGTGCAACAACAAATCAATGTTGGTTGACATTTTTGGAATGACTTTTTCCCAAACTCAATTCACGAATTGAGAATTTTAATCAGCTAATATCACTCCATATGTAATAGCTTCCCTCTAACTTCAAATTCGACCAATTCCAAGTCTGAATTTGCTATAACAAATATTAAATTAAGAATATCTCACTACTTGGCCAAATTTCTCAATTTCCCCATGAATTTAACAACATAAATTGGGGCTTTTTCCCAATTCTACCTAATTGCTTCTACTTATTTTACCATGGATTCTCTATAACTCGAAATTTGGCCACTTCAAAATCAATTATGTGTGAAATTTAACTTCAACTAAAATTTCTCGGCCCATCGAGGCTCAGTGTTGAAAAATGGAGCTCTGATACCATATTGTGACATCCCCAACGTCCAACTAGGCTATGCACATAAAATTTTCTGAACTGTATACAAATGAAGACATATACACATAGAAAAACTTGCACAACTGTATATATATAAAAATTAAAACATAAAAATGCATTCTGCAAATGTACAGGTTCATATATAATGATAATAAAAATACACATGAAACATACACAGGAGAAACCCATAAAAATAAACGCATAAATAATAATGCAACATGTAATTTAACACACAATTGACACTTATCTTGGTAAAAATATCACCAACAGTGTGTAGACCTTCCATGAACCTCCCAACCTTATACCATGCTGCTCGTCACTCTTAGAAGTGGGTCAACCCCAAGCTGGGACTAAACTCCACCTGGGTAAAGGGATTCCTAACCAGGTTGATGTATCTCAGACAACATGAAAGATTCAGTCACAGGTTCCAATTCAAACTAACATCCTATAGTCCCTCATTCCCCGCATGCATATCCCACCCCAGGAAGTGTTCCCCTTCTCTGATTAACAGTCCTTAGTCTGCACCACTTCCTTTCTGGGGCTTCAACAACATGTCGGACAGGAAGTCTCAGAGCTTTGTAGTTGCAATTTGGCACCTTCGGGAAATCAATTCCCAACAATTCTCTCACCTAGAGAGAATTTCTCACGGGCCTGAAAAATCACCTCTTCAGTATCCCACGGACTTGACAACCTACTTATTCAGTCAATCCCCCAAGCTAACCAGGTATAGATACAGGTATAGGTACAGATACATGTATAGGTACAGATACAGGTACAATGATAGGAAGGTATGAAGGACAACTAAATGAGTGAGTGAATGATGATGGAATGAATGGAAAAATTAATTAATTCCAAACTATATGTATGCATGTTCCCAACTTGACACTTGTCATGTTGAGAGCCAGTTTGGCCCACTTGTCCCCATCCTTAGAACTTAGGATAAAATAATTATCCATACTTTATACTTTAAAGAATATTAATATAATATTCCTTTTTGGCTTAAGCTCCCTAGATTAGCCCCTTATCCTTAAATTTTAGCCCCCCTTTCCCTAAATAGTGGATTTTAGTCCCCCATACTATTTTATCCTGGTTGGTCTACACACAGCGATGTATTATATTAATGATAAGACATATACAAAAATAGGGTCATTGGCCTTTAGCATCTAGGCTTTTTGGCCTAATTCAACACATAAGCTTCCTAGCTTATAATAACTAACTCACCAGCCTATAAAAAACAACATATACACAAAGGCTCCGAGGCCTCAAAATCGCACAGACTTAAGTTTGTTGCGAGCGGTATAATGGAATGTTCACACTTCATCATTTTAGTGTGCAGTACATGTGTGCACTATACCTTGAAAGGTGCATGCAAAATGATATCAAACAACTCACCAGATTAAGTACATTTGTATTTAGATTACAGTTGGGGTTTTTCCTAGGGGTATTACACAAGAAAATATGAGGATAAAGGGAAGAAAGTTGATAATTGAAAGAGATTCTAGAAGAGAAGAGAGAATTGGAAGCGACACTAGCTACTATAGAGAGTATATATGAAGCCAAAGAACTCGAAGAGTTCTTAGGAACTGTTGAAATTGTAGGATGTTTTGTGTAAAGCATCCATGAATGTAAGAAAAGAGTTGTATATTGAACATCTATTGTAGTACAGAGTGCAAGATGAATGCCTTAAATATAATAAAGAAGAAAATATTTTGTGGGCGTGGCCCAGGGGTGAACCACGGTAATTTTGTTTCGAATTATGTTTTGGAATTATTATTCATGTTTGTAATGTGATAATTCATGACTATATGATGTTGATTCCTTCTTTTACTACATATGAATGCTTATCTTTATTGATAAGGTTGAAATATTCATGCGCAAAAACATTAATTGTATGCTTAATTATTAAATTGTGAGAATATAGATTGATATGCATAAATAATTAGTTAATGAGGATAGATTAAGTAGGATCTAGTGTGTAAAAGAGTATTGTAGGTATGACATATAGTGCCTCCCTTATTTCCCTCATCGTTGTAGAATCTTGGTTCATGTAGTCCCCATAAAGATACCTCGGGTGAGACTTCGCTTGCAAGAAGGTGATGCCGAAAGGGCCAATATCTGTAGGGTTTTGTTGGAAAACTTACTTTGGACCCATGGTCTTGAACCTATCCATGTGCACATGCCAACAAATGGTTTTGTTTCTGGGACTGAGAAGCTGGAAGTGAGGGAATGTTTTGGAGGCAAAAGAGGAAATAGATAACTGAATGGATGGAACAAAAAGAACAAGAGTTTTCTCAGAAGGAGAATATAAATCTATGCTTAAATAACAAGCAATAGATGCAAAGGTATTTGTATACAGACTTACATGAGGTATTTTTTGGAGAATTTCATGATATTTTAGCAAAATGGCTGGAAATATTTGTGGAAACGACTGGCAGACATTGACCAATCGTGCCAAAGAACTGGACTCTTGAACTAGTGAAACGAGTGGAAGTCGTAGATAATAGGATGTCTTGCACAATGGACTTTTGGATGGATAATATCTTGGGAGGCTACATAACAGAATTTTCCATAGACTGTACTCAAGATTATAATGTCACATAAAGATACTTCTTTAAAAATCCATGAGGAAGATTCTTGAAATTGTTAGCTACATGGATCAATATGATTCTATGTGAAAAATAAGTGATGAGAATGGATTCATATATATAAAGAACTTCACACACACATATGGACTAGGGTTTGTTGACTAGGAGTTGATAGAAGGATAGGAAAATGGATAGAGTAAAGGGAGACTAAGAATGCAAGAGAAATAAGGAGGGATATCAGAAGGAGAAGATGAATTTGGAGTCTTGCACAATGGGAGAAGGTACAAGAAGTTAAGAACTGTGGTTGAAGAGAGAGTGAGTAGTGCAGTGAGTACCCAGAACATTGTGCAGAACTCCATATCATAGAGGTACAATAGACAAAGAGAGAAGATGAAGATATCATATTCATTCCAATCATAGAGGAAACAATGAGTCCTATCCGCACTGAGTCCTAGCTCAAAACAACAACCTCTTATGCATCACCTGAATCTGAGACAACATTCGAAGATATCTCCAGAGTGCTTGTAGTTAGTAAAGGAAGTCAGAGCAACAATATCCAAAGAAATGTTAGCATCCAGAGAAGTGGTAGAGGTATAGGTACTCAGAATCAACCAACATCACCAGGAAGGGGTCCTACACACAAAAATATGGCAGGACTAGATAATACACTCATATTATTGGAGCTCAAAGGAATTGGATCTGAGGATCCATAACAATGCATGTTCGTATGTGAGACCATCT
>ML820047.1:26755-57498 GCA_009831015.1 Picea engelmannii | reverse complement strand
GTTCATTGATTATGCTACTGTTTATATGCATCTTGAATGAGTAAATCCTTTTAAATTTGTGTTGCAAAATTGATCCATTTGCATTTTAATACATAAATTTAACTTGCAAATATTTTCAAGAATACAAGTCTTCTTCATTTTTAGATCAGGAGTATAGATCCACATTGTATCTTCAATGGATATCCCTTTTTATCAGTATAATTATGGATATGCAATGTATTTTATGGTGGCCATACCTTGAAAGTCTTTATCACTCAATCATAGGTATGCACGCCTTGGGTTTGAAACATGTGATACCATTTGTTTGATGGTTGTGTGAAGCTTCTATCAGGTTCTTTGAGTCCGTACCCTTGCTTGAAAAAGTCTACAAAGTACTTCAGTCATCAGTTCTTGTCTTCTAACTTTGTACTTTGGGGGGAAATCTATTACACATCAAAATTACTCATTAGGATTATGGCCTAATGTCGTCATTACCATTGTCGCAAGTGTCACATTTTGCCTACAAGTGTCGCAAATACCATATTGTTTTCCTGTCCATATTGTGCCTCGGATGACATTATCAATAACACTTAAAATACACCTCAAAATATTGGTTATGAGGAGGAGAAGTCATTTGACAAAGGGCCCAAGTCTTTTTCCACTAAGAAAACCACTAAAAAATCAATTTTAGAAGGTAGCGCTCCCCTATACACTATAAGGGAGTGAAAATGCTCCCTGACCTCCTTTGGGGGAGTGTTCTAATGCTCTATGCCCCATTCTGAGGGAGCACTGGCCTTTTTTGAGAGAATCCTTGGATTGTTGAGAGAAATCAGGGAAGAATCCCTTCATATCTGGAGTTGGTTTGATTTGGATATGAGATCAAGGCTCGACCTTAGGGAATATCCACAACTAAAGGAGAAGAATCCTCAAATTATCCCAAGGATCTCTTAAGTGGTTAGGCCTCTCCAAGCCTATATAAGGAGGCCTCTTCATGGTGAAAGAAGAGACATTGTGAAGAATCAAACTTATGATCTCATAAGGGAGATGTCATTGAAGCATCAACATTCTATGTAGATTACTTGAGCAAGGGTCTGGACAAAGGGAGATTGGTGAAGCTATTGCACTACATCCATGGCTATAAGAACCACTTTGTTATCATCAATATAAATCTATGCTTGTCCTATTTCCTTTAAAGTTTGTGTACATTTCATGAACTTGCCTCTAGTAGGTAGATCTGTTTTTGAGCTAATATCAATAAAATAGGAAGTTTGTTGTATCTTTGTTTGTGCTACAGGGCTTATTGAGGATCTTAGGATTGAAGCTCAACCTATATTGTTTCAGGACAAACACCATTAAAAAGGTACACTTTTCTTCTTCCTCTTCATACATTAGTTTAATTAGATCTAAAAGGAATGTTAGTGTCCACAATAGCATTTTCTGTCTTGGTCATAGGGGTCTAGTATCCAAGAGAGAATCCACTTGTCCGCAAGGGGATTTCTCTGTAACAGAGGGAAGTCTTTATACAAGTGATTCCCCTCACATCCCCAACAATGTATAGGACACTTCCTTTTCCTTTTTCCAAACGGATATGTTTTCTTCAGTTCATTTTGGGTTGACTAGCCTTGTTGATTTTCTTAAGAGTTATTTTTGGAAAAGGGTGGATTAAAACCATTTTTCCTTTGCTCCCTCTTTCCTTTTATATTTCCATTCCAAGTATTTTGAAATACTATCCTCCCTCTTCTATGCTCATAGAGATGCCTTTCTCTCCTTATGGTCTCCTCCAAAGTCTTGGGGTTATCATATTGTTTGTTTTCATTGTAGAAGGAGGGTAACCCACTAAGAAACCTTTGGATTTTGAACTTCTCATATTTTATGAACTCCACATACTTCATCAATTCAAAGAACCTCTTTTCATATTCATCCATTTTCATGCTTCCCAACTTGAGTTCAAAGAACTCTTTCATCTTCCTCTCATAGTAATGCTCAAAAAAATATTTCTCTTGGAAATATCCTTTGAATTTACTCCATGATACCCTATTCTCATAAATATGTTTGGCTTTATTAAGATGATCCCACCACATGGTTTCCTTTCCTTGCAAGTGGTAGGTTGCAATTCTTGTTTCTACCCTATAGGAGTAATCATGCAACTGGAAATATTTATTCATTTCCAACAGTCAGGACTTGGCACATTCTCCCTTCCTATGCTCACCATTGAAATTTGGTGGCTTGATCTTTGTGAGATCACCTTGAAATATGTCTACCTTGGGCCTTCTCTTTTTCCTCCTGACAGGGGAGACACTTAGGCTACTCCCTGGACCTGAACTATCATGATCTCTCCTAGTGTATTTCTCTCGAGAATGATGGTGTATGCTCCTACTCCTTGACTTCCTATAATTATCATTCCCATCTCTTATTCTATGGGATTTGGATGTTGTCACTTGTCTAGAACTAGTTTAGGGATTTGTGCCAGAGTCCTTATTGGATTTCTTCTGCAACATTTTCAAGCTCTGAAGTATATCTTACTCATCCTTCATAATTTTTTCATTATCATCTCTATATCTCTGCACTTCTCTATATATGATTCTCATAGTTACATTATCTTTCATGTCTCTTATTCCATTAGAATTAGTCTTAGCATTCCCCATGCTAACATGCATACCTATGAATTCATCTTCATGACTATAGGACCCTTGTGCATATTCAATTTTTCTGGCTCTCATATAAAATCCAAACTACTTCTATGAACCTCTAATTATGAAGAAATTGTGCATGTAAACAATTTTTGTTTGATGAAAATAAATACATACACAATTCACAAAAGAATTCATAAATGTTTCTTCCCTTTAATGCCGCCAATCATCTTATTTTGAGTTGATTGAATTTTGTTTTTTCTCAAAATAATTTTATGGGTTAATAGATGGATTATCCTTCTCAATACCTTTCCATTGACTATTTATTTTCCCAATTCTGAGTTCCAAGCATAAATTTATGGCCTTCAAAAGTTTTGACTATTTTCCTTTTTATATCCTTGCACGCTACATGTATGCTCTTTCTCTTCTGACAATATTTTAGGTACCCAGAACTCAAATATGGCTCCATGGTTGACTTCTACAGTTCATAAAATTTCCATAGACTACTCCTGGGCCCCAAAATGACTCTTGAGCTAAGATTTATTCCCTCTAAAATAAATATGGTACTCAAATTTACCCTTGACTATTTTGGTTGTAACTCCCTCATACAATCTTCGTTTGGAAAACAATCTAGCTTGCTAGAAAACTCTCTTCGAGCTCTATCATTTTATATGAAGAAACTCAATGTTTAGGAAGGACATGCATTTTTGTACAAATTTGATTTTCTAAAAACAATGTTTAGGCCCTCAAAAATTCCCTACAAGATGAAGACCTTCAAAAACGAGAATTTTCATGGAGAAAATTGAGTAATTTACTATTGTAAAAGTATTCAAATCCAAATAGTTGATCTCAAAATCAAGATTAATCCCAATTATTGATCTTATTGGCCTTTCCAATTTGTGGCTATACCTATATAAGCCTGTCAGAACTCTTCTTCGTAACCTTCTGATCGAAAAGCTTCAATTGTTGGTTACACAAATTCCCTAAAATCCGCAATCTAAAATGTTGTCAGACTCTTCCCATTGTAGACCCTCCATCGGAGACAAAACTTTTCATGATACTTGACCTTTTGGAATACGAAGTATGATGCCCTATTAAGATGACTTTGTCGCAATCTCCCATCAGAAGCACTCTTCGTGAACAAACCCTCTGACAACCTCCTTCCAATGACTTATTGGAAACCATCCTTTCTGAACCATCATAATTGTCTCTTTTCTGAAGACCTACATTTGATGCTACATGGCACTCACTAATTCACCCACCCTTGCTGATATTTATTCTAACATGGCATGTTGATGTGGAAACTTACATGGAATTATTCTTCACCCTCAACCCTTCCAAGGAAACATGATTGTCTGATAGATTGGATGGTCAAAAATCATGCCGCTCAATCACCATGATCATCTTGGGCTCCAAAAACTATGCACTAGTTACCTCAGTTGAACTAACTTTGTAGGACACCAAAACACGCCCAACCATTCGAATGAGCTCTCCCAAAACACCTCCCACAAATCCAATAGATTGGAAAATATTTAGCTAATCTAACAACATTTTTTATTTTAGGCTCGCGTCATCAGGCTCCTCCCTTTGGACACAACCTTATGTTTGACTCTGAAGTATTTCCAAAACCATTTTCCCGAAGGCCTTTTGGGAATTCCTTTTCTCCGATCTTCTGCGGTTGAATCTCTACCGATGATTCTCCAAGTTGAATTAATTTGGGTCGTCCATCCGCAAAACTTCACAACCACCCTGAAACACATGATAATTTGAATTCCAATGTCAAATTCGAGTCTACAACTTATAGATCGACACCACAAATTGTCTTCTTCAACTATTTTGAAACACTTAAACTTGAAATCTACTCAAAATTTGGGGATGTCATTTTAGTTCCCCCATTTTTCCCCAAATTCGTGACAGGACAAAAATTGCAACCATGAATCTACTCAATTCGTGTTGGCTCCTGGCCCATACAAGATCTTTGTTGAAACTTGAGCTATGATACCATTCTGTAACGTCCCCCATATTAACTAGGAAATCTTTCTTATAGAATTATAGATAAAGATGAAATTATCTTTGCTAATCAAATTATGTAGCTTGCTAGCTATGAATTAGACACATATTCAACTAATGTTTTATACCCATAATCAAATGCATCTACAACACTCTAAATGACCATTAATTCATCTAATAACTCATTCACAACAATAATTAACCATTCACATATACAAAGTTAAGTACGACAATTAAATTCATGGAATAAATCAACAAATAGATAAACACTTATCTTTTATAAAATGTTTGTGAAACCAACTTCTTGGGAAGGATGTTCCACCAAACCATAGACTTTTTGTTCAATTTCTCAATAGAAAGTCACCCCCGAGATGGGTTAGGAATCCAAAAAATAAGGGTGCCTATCATAGTCCCTCACAACTCCATATCACACAACCCACTGGTTTTCTTCTACAATTATCCCAAATTTCCTCCATCTATCCTCCTTTTCACCTAACCAATCCAAGGAATGTACCCCTTCACTACTCTCAATCCATCGAGCATCCCATTAAATTATCAAGGTATCTCTGGCACATGTAACTAGGAATATCTCAGTTGCAAACTCAAGGGAACTCATAGCCAGGAAAACCACTAGGAAAAACAACAACAACCACTTGATGATATAGTGCAACTCACCCAGGAGTTCACTCTTCTTGCCTGGAAACCTCATTCTTCAATTTAAATCTCCAAAATGCTCCAAAAACACTCATGCATGCTCCAAAATTCTCCCAGCCTTGTTGTTCCATCTCCCAAGCTCTTCTCCCCTATTCTCTATTATTGTTCCTATACAATATTGAATGTCTAAAAATGCATGTTCCTACCCATATGATTTTCCTCTCTTTTCCCAAGATAGTTGAATTATCACTCTGCCCAATGTTGATTGTACTTCAACCCCATTATCTCCAATAACTATGGGGTGTGACTCTCACACCCACCCTACGACATGTATTCAATGATTGGGTTTTCATACACTCTACCAAAAAATACAAGTTTTCCCCAAAATGATAATAAAATTCAGAAATGTGGGTTTGAATTAATACCCATAAATTATTTCCCTTTGGACTCCTCTTGGACACTCTCTATGGATTCCCCTCTCTTGTGGATTAATCATCCCCCCCCATCTCTATCCATATCCCAACAATTGGTATTACATTTTATTTATTTACAATTTAGGAAATACATTCTTCATTTACATTGCTTGGCGATAACCACATTTAAATCTATATGATGCATTAATTTAACCGAGCATTATAGTGGGGATGTTACAACAAAGCATTGTGAAAGGAATTTCGACACCATCTATAAGGGATATTTCATTGTTACAGCTGAAGATATGTTTTAGGAAAGGTTTTTAATTATATGCAACTCATGTAGGAGATCTAGAAAACTCAAAAGGCTAAGCCTTGAATATTTTTTAGTATTGCAAGAGTTTGAATATGTATTCCAAGAAATACCCAGATTGCCACCAAAAAGGGAGATATATTTATTTATGGAATTAGTACCAGGAGCTACCCCAATATCAAAAAATGCTTACAGAATGAGTACACTAGAATTAAAATAATTGCAAATGCAGCTCGAAGAACTGTTGAAAAAATGGTACATACACCCAAGTGTATCACCTTGGGGAGTTCCAGTAGTCTTTTTGAAAAATAAGGATGGAACATTGAGGATGTGTATTGAATTTAGACAGCTGAATAAAACCATTGTGAAGAACAAATACCCTCTACCCAGAATTGATGATTTCTTTCATTAGCTAAGAGGATAAAAGATATTTTCAAAGATAGACTTGAGATGATGATACCATCACATAAGAATAAAGGAAGAATACATCGGTAAGATATCCTTTAGAACTAGGTATCGACATTATGAATTTGTAGTGGTGTCATTTATATTGACCAATGCACCAACTATATTTATGTGCTTAATGAATGTCATATTCATAAATTATCTGGATAAGTTTTTCATTGTATTCTTTGATGAAATACTTATCTATTCTAATTCTGAGAAATACCATGAACATCACTTGAGGATGGTGTTGAAAGTACTAAGGGAATATCAATTGTATTCCAAGATAAACAAGTGTTCCTTTTACCAATAACATATCCATTATTTTGGGCACATTATTTCATAACAAGGAGTAGCAGTGTGTCTAGAGAAGATTGAATCCATGAGAGGATGGCCAATGCCAAAGAATGTTTCGGAAGTCAGATATTTTATGGGATTAGTTAGATACTACAAGAGGTTTATAGAAGGGTTCCCTAAGATTGTTCATCCCATCACTTCTTTCAAAAAGAAGGGAACTAATTTATATGGACATAAAAATGTGAAGATAATTTTAATTTGTTAAAGGAATTACTTACTAGTGCACCTATTTTAAAGATTGGTGACCCAAATGAGAATTTTGTGGTTTGTACAAATGCATGCAAGGAAGGAATTTTTGTAGTCCTCAACCAAAATGGACATGTCATTAGTTATGAGTCCATAAAGGTAAAAGAACATGAAGGGAACTATACCATGCATGATCTATATCTTTCTACTATAGTTCATACCTTGAAGAGGTGTAGGCATTATTTAATGGGGAAACAATTTGAATTAAGGATAGACCATAGTGATCTGAATTACCATTTTGAACAACAAAATTTGAATGTCAAACAAGTGATATGGTTGAAATTTTTAAGTGAGTATGATTTTGACATCAAGAATATCAAAGGAAAGGAGAATAAATTTTTTGATGCACTCAATAGAAGGGTACATCTCATGCATGATAAAACCACTAATATGCATCAGTAAGATTTAAAGAACATAATCTTGGATGTTGTTGTTATAGATCGACATTACCTAGAGGTAAAATAAGGTTTATATCAAGATAGTGCACAACATAAATTCAAATGGTATGAAATTAAGGAGGATGGAATACTCATTCTTAAGAAAATAATTATGTTCATGGTTCTAGAGAACTTAGGAACTTGGTGTTAAGGGAAAGAATAATGTTTCATATGTTGGACATCCCAGATAACAAAAGACAATTACAGTAGTAAGAAGCCAACTCTTTTGTCCAGTAATGAAGAGAGATGTTGTCGATCACAATATGAAATGTATGGAATGTTAGAGAATAAAATTTGATCATATACACCGAGCAGGTTTTCTACAACCATTTCCAATTCAGGAGAATAAATGGGAAGTGGTAACCATTTATTTTATCACTAAGTTTCCCAAGAAATCAAGGAAGCATGATTCAATAATGGTAGTTGTTTACAAACTAATGAAATCTGCTCATTTAATTCATGTGAAAAAATTCATACAACAACCAATATTGTAGAAATTTACATGAGGGAGATTGATAGGTTTCATGGAATACCTAACGCAGTTGTTTTTGGCAGAGATACAAAGTTTACTTCAAACTTTTGGGGGAGACTGTTTAAAGGATTTGGTACAAATATGAACTTTATCACAACATACCATCCATAGTTGGATGCGAAGATAGAGAGGGTCAACCAAGTAATTGAAGACATGTTGAGAATTTATGTGATGGATAAACCATCCAAGTGGGAAGATTACTTGCATTCGGTTGAGTTTTTATATAATAATGGGTATCAGGATTCATTGAAGATGAGCCCATTTGAAGCTTTGTATGGTAGATAATGCAATGCTACAGTGAGTTGGGACAACCCAATAGACAAAGTAGTACTTGGGCCAGAATTTCTCAAGGATATGGAAGAATAGATGGTTAAACTTAAGCATATTTTGAAGGAAGCACAAGATAGAAAGAAGAGTTATGTAGAAAATAATAGGACAACTAGAGAATTTAAATTAGGAGAGCATGTTCTTTTGAAAGTGAATCTCAAGAAGAGCTTATTAAAGTTGGGAAGTTGTAAAACTCTAGTAGTGAGATTATGTGGTCCATTTGAGAGATTGGATAGAATAAGATCAGTTGCATACATGATTGCATTTTTTGCTTCCATGAATGTGCATATTGTATTTCATGTCTCTTTCTTGAAAACGTATTTGCATGATCCTAACCATGTTATTTATTGGTTTTGGGAATGCAGGGAGGATAGAGAACAATAAGAAGAAACGACGCACATAGAAAAGGCATAAGATCAAGAAGATCAAGAAGATCAAGAAATAAGAGAGAAGAAAGAGAAGAAGATGGGGGACAGGAAGGAACAAGGTCCTGCAAAATTTGGGAAAACCAGTTGAGCATGAGCTGAATCCAGCTCAGAATGATTTGTCACCAACTGAGCAGGAGTGGGAGCCAAATCATTCTGATCTGGAAAGATGTAACATCCCAATCATCCAAATGGGTTGTGCCACATAAAATTTTCCGAACTGTATACAAATTAAAACATATACAGACATAAATTCTTGTGGAAATATATATATATATATATATATATATATATAACTTAAAACAAAAAAATACATTATGCAAATGTACATATTCATACAAAATGATAATAAAAATACACATGAAGCACACACAGGAAAACCCCATAAAAATAAACACATAAATAATAATGTAGCATGTAATTTAACACACAATTGACACTTATCTTAATAAAAATATCACCAACTGTGTGCAGACCTTCCACGAACCTCCCAGCCTTAGACCACGCTTCTCGTCACTCTTAGCAGTGGGTCACCCCTGAGATGGGACTAAAATCCACCCGGGTAAAGGGATTCCTAACTAGGATGTTGTATCTCATACAACAAGAAATACTCGGTCACAGGTGCCAACTCAAACTAACACCCTAAAGTCCCTCATTCCCTTCATGCATTTCCCACCCCAGGAAGTGTGCCCCTTCTCTTCTCAATAGTCCTTCGGCTGCCCCACTTCCTTTCTAGGGCTTCAACAATAGGTCAGACAGTAAGTCTCAGAGCTCTGTAGCTGCAGTTTGGCACCTTCGAGAAATCAATTCCCAACAATTATCTCACCTAGAGATAATTTCTCACGGGCTTGAAAAATTGCCTCTTCAGTATCCCACGGGCCTGACAACCCGCTTCTTCAGTCCATCTCCCAAGATAACTAGGTATAGATATAGGTATAGGTATGGATACATGTATATGTATAAATACTAGTACAATGATAGGAAGCTATGAAGGACAACTGAATAAGTGAGTGAATAATGATGGAAATTAATGGGAAAATGAACTAAGTCCAAAATATATGTATGCATATTCCCAACTTGACACTTGTCACCTTGAGAACCACTTTAGCCCACTTGTCCCCATCCTTAGAACTTAGGATAAAATACTTATCCATACTTTATACTTTAAGGAATATTAATATAATATTCCTTTTTGGCTTAATCTCCCTAGCTTATCCCCTTATCCTTAAATTTTATCCCCCCCTTTCCCTAAATAGTGGAGTTTAGTCCCCCATACTCTTTTATCCTAGTCTGTCTACATGCAATGATGTATTATATTAATGATAAGACATATACAAAATAGGCTCACTGGCCTTTAGCATATAGTCTCTCTGGACTAATTCAAAATATAAGCCTCCTAGATTATAATAACTGGCTCACCAACCTATAAAACAAAACACATACACAAAGTCTCCCTGGCCTCAAAATCACGCACACTTAATTTTGTTGTGAGTGGTATCCTGGAATGTGCACACTTCGTCATTTTAGTGCGCAATACATGTGCACAATATACCATGAAAGGTGCATGCAAAATGATATCAAACAACTCACCAACTTAATTACATTTGTATTTATATTTACAGTTGGGGTTCGGCCTAGGGGTATTACATTACCCTCCCCTTATTTATGCACTATCCTCAGTGAAATATATACACATATACAACCAAAATTTCAAAAATCCTCAAAAAGATGAGGATATTCTTCCTTCATAACATATTCATGCTCCCAAGTTTCATCCTCAGGACCGTACCAGGTCCATTGGACCTTTACAAGCTCTATGAATTGATTTCAGAGATGTTTTATTTTTTGGTCCATAATGCGTACCTAATGTACTTGGAAAGCGCTTTCTTTCCCCACCTGAATCACATTCCAATCAATAACATGATTAGCATCATGTATATATATTTTTAAGCAATGATACATGAAATACATTATGAATTATCATTAACGTAGGAAAGGAAAGAATGTATTCTATAGGCCCAATCCTCTCTAGTATTTCAAACGACGCACAATAACGAGCTGCTAACTTTGAAAAATTTCCCAACTTCAGGGAATTTATTTTGGCCTTCACTTTCAAGATTACATGGTCCCCCACTTTAAATTTCCTGTGAGTTTTTCCCTTATCAGCATAGATTTTATGCATGTCTTGGGTAGCCTTTAAATTATGTTTTATTTTCAACATTTTCTCTTCCATTTCCCCGAGTAATTCTGGCCCAAACACTGCTCTATCTGTTGGGTTATCCCATCTTATTGGTGTGTTGCACCTTCTGCCATAAAGTGCCTCAAATGAGCTCATCTTTAGAGATGCTTGGTACCCATTGTTATAAGAAAACTCTACTAAGTGTAGGTAGTCTTCCCATTTTGATGGTTTATCCATCACATAAATCCTCAACATATCCTCAATCACTTGATTCACCCTCTTTGTTTGTCAATCTGATTCTATATGATAAGTTGTACTAAAATTCAAATTTGTTCCAAATCCCTTAAATAATCCTTTCAAAAAATTTGAGGTAAATTTTGGATCTTTGCTAGACACAATTGTCTTGGGTATACCATGTAATTGAGAAATTTCTCTCATATAAACATTGACAATGTTGGATGCCTTGTGAGTGAGATTTACTGGAATAAAATGGGCAACTTTAGTAAGCTTATCCACCACTACAATGATAGAATCATGTTTCTTGTTTGTTCTGGGCAGTTTGGTGATGAAATTCATTGTTACAACTTCCCATTTGCACTCAGGAATGGGTAATGGATGTAGAAAACCAGTTGGGTTTCTATGCTCATCCTTTACCTTTTGACACTCCAAACATTTGGCAATAAAATCATAAACTTCTTTCTTCATGCCTGTCCAATAATATCGGCTCTTGACAGCTGAAATAGTTTTCTGATAACCTAGGTGCCCAACATATGGTACATTATGCATTTCTCTCAATATCATATTTTTCAATTCCTGGGAATTTGGTACATAAATTCTTCCCTTATATATGATAATTTCATCATTTTCTAGCTTATAGTCTTTAATTTTCTACCACAAAATACCTTGCTGTAATTTTGCCACTAACTCCTTGTATTGTAAATCTGATTTTGCAACCTCCAAAATTTTGTCTTTCAGATATGATTGGTACATGCTAATGGTTGTATCATGCAAATCATGCACCCTTCTTCTGAGTGCATCAACCACTTTTTTCTCTTTCCCTTTGATATGATTTATATCAAAGTCATATTCACTGAGAAATTCTAACCACCTGTTTTTCCTAGCATTTAGATTTGGATGATCAAATAAATATTTCATACTATTATGGTTTGTCCTCAACTCAAACCTTTTCCCCATGAGGTAGTGCTTCCACTTCCTCAAGGCATGCACTCTGGATGCCAACTCCAAATCATGAGTGACATAGTGCCTTTCATGCTCCTTCAACTTCCTTAATTCATAACATACAACAAACCCATTTTCACTGAGGAATCCACCAAGTCCTTCTTTACATGCATCTTTGCATACAATGAAGTCTTCATTTGGATATTAAATCCTTAGTATAGGATGACTTGTTAATAAGTGCTTCAAGTGTTGGAAACTCTTTTCACAATCCAATGTCCACTGAAACTTCACACCCTTCTTTTGTAAGGAAGTGATTGGGTGTACAATCTTTGAGAATCCTTCAATAAATATCCTATAGTATCCTACAAGACCCATAAATGATCTGACCTCTGTCACATTTTTTTGTTCTAACCATCCTCTAATGGATTCTATCTTCTCAGGATCCACTGCTATCGCATCCTCTGAAATGATATGTCCCGAATAATGAATTTGCTTATGATAAAATGAGCACTTGCTCAATTTGGCATACACGTGATGCTCCCTTAATACTTGTAATACCATCCTCAAGTGTTGTTCATGCTCTTCCTTTGAATTAGAATATATAATAATGTCATCTAAAAATACAATGACAAACTTATTTAAGTATTCTCTAAAAATACTCTTCATTAAACACATGAAGACAGTTGCATTTGATAGTCCAAATGGCACCACTGTGAACTCATAATGACCATACCTTGTTCTGAAAGAAGTCTTGTTGATGTCTTCTTCTTTAATTCTTACTTGATGATAACCTGCCTTGAGATCAATCTTGGAGAATATTTTTTCATCTTTCAACTGATAAAAGAGGTCATCGATCCTTCGCAAAGGATACTTATTCTTCACAGTTACTTTGTTCAATTGTCTAAAGTCAATGCAAAGTCTCAATGTTCCATCCTTATTCTTCAAAAATAAAACTAGGGCACCCCAAGGTGACACACTTGGGTATATATACCCCTTCCTTCAAATCTCTTCAAGTTGCATTTGCAATTCCTTCAATTCTAGTGTACTCATCCTGTAGGGATTTTTGGATACTGGAGCTACTCTAGGCATCAAATTTATGGAGAAATCAATGTCTCTTTTAGGGTCCTTAAACACATCTTCAAACTCTTTTAGGACTGCATAATCTCCAATATTTGATACCCTATATTTAGGTGTTTCTTCCATATGAGCTGCAAATATCTGACACCATTTTTTGTAACATTTCTTCAGCTGCAATGGTGAAATTTCTTTGATGGTTACTGCCCTAGGAATTCCCTGCATTGTCCTTAGGTTTCCTTCCTCATCCAAGCAAGTAAGTTCCTTTTTATGACAGTATAGGATAGCATGAGGTTGGTACAACCAATCCATCCCAATTAGACAATCATAGGAACCTAAAGGCAAGATGTTCAAATATGCCCTGATGTTCAGCCCATTCATGTCCACAGGACATGTCTTAACCATCTCATTAACTTTTCTTTTGGATCTAGTAGCGAGCTGCACCAACCAATATTTTCCATGATTTCTTCTTGGCAAATGAAAAATTTCCACCATCTTAGGATCTATATAACCATGACTAGCTCCTGAATCAATTAAAATAACAATGGTTTGGTTGTTGATCATACCTTCCACTTCAATCATATGTGATTGATACACTGCTTTCTTGTTGTCCAATGATGCATAGATCATTGGTACATTTCTACGCATGTCTTCCACTATTTCATCTTGTTGTACATTGTGAATAGTCCTCACTTTTTCACCTCTGTGAGGACAATCTCTAAACATATGATCTCCTTTACAACCCCAACATTGAATAGGCAGATGCCTTGGCCTCTGACCGCCTCTCTCCATCATTCGAGGTTCTCTATAAGTTGGATGTCCCTGAGGATTATTTCTGAATAATGGTGGATTATTCCCCTTCTTCCTCTGATCCATATTGAATTCCTTTTTATCTTCCCAAGATTTTTGGAAAGTTGGCCTTACATTTTTCTGATCATATAGGCATTTAACTTGCCTTATGGTCTCCTCCAATGTTTTGGAATCATCATATTGTATTTTGTCACTGATGAATGATGGAAATCCACTCAAATACCTTTGAATCTTAACTGTCTCATCCTTGATGAAAGAAACATACTTCAACAGTTCTAAAAACCTTATTTGATATTCATTTATGGTCATACTTCCAAGCTTGAGTTCAAATAACTCTTTCATTTTCTTTTCATAGTATATCTTAGTCAAGTATTTCTTTTCAAAATAATTCTTGAATTCCCTCCAAGTAACATTTTTCTCTTTATTGTGTTTCACCTGCACAAGTTGATCCCACCACATGGATGCATTTCCTTGAGTTTATAGATAGAAATTATTCCATCTACATGAGAAGAATACTTATGCAATTGAAAATACTTTCTTATTCCCAACAACCATGTCTCTACATCTTCATCCTTCTTGTGCTCACCATAAAATGTAGCAGGTTTGATTTTGTTAATTTGTCCTCATAGCTCATCCACCCAAGACCTCTTATGCTTCCTAACAGGGGATGGAGTTGAGTTGTTGTGTGCTCTCTTATTGGAATTCCTCGGGGAGTGATGGTGATGTCTGCTAACACTTCTTGTTCTTCTTTTCTCATCAGGAGACATGTGACTTCCTGATTTCCTTGAGCCACTCTCCTTATCCAATTTATTTTCTATTGCGTTCAATATCTGCATCAACTTCATGTTGAATTCCTCCTGATGCTCCTTGGATCTCATAATCCTTTCATTATCATCTTTATGGATTTGGAAATCCTTTTGCAAATTTTTAATGGTCTCTACCATATTCATGATTTCATCCCTTCCTTCTCCATGTACATTGGAGTTTGTTCCTTCAATGTCCATATGGGCATCCATGCCTCTGATCTCATCTTCCTGGATGTAATCCACCTATGCATATTCCATCCCCCTTCACTCTATGTTGATCCTAGCCTGATCTATCTTTTGTTAACTCTGCAAAATGTGTAGCCAAAAAAACTTTGTTAGGTTAACCGACTCATCAATTTCATGAAAATATATGAACCATTTTGGTTTGATAATATATCAGAATTATTTCTTCTGATTTCCTGAAACATTAATTGCCCAGATCAATTTTCTGGATGAATAATTGTATTCTACTGTCCAATACCTTTCCAATCCATTCTTCCATGCTCAATTCTGAGTCTTGAGCAGAAACTTATGGCCTTTTGAAGTTAGTTGGGTCTTAAAATTTACCCTCCATTGTTTGTCCTGTAACTTCCTCATAAAAGATATGTTTGATGAACAATTTACACCATTAGAAAGCTCTCTCTGGGATATTTTATTTGAGCTTCAAAGACAAAGTGTTTGTACACTATGTTTTTGGGGTTTTTGAGTAGATAAAAACTACGTTTAGGGCCTAAAAAACACGCTTTAAAAAGATGACCTTCAAACAATATAAAATGTCACAGAAATTCACTGGTTTTCTACTGTTGTAGACCATCCAAACTACTTTGTGCACACAAATTTAAACATGTACACCCATATTTAGCATGTGAAACAACGCCATAAGGTATTTCATGCTCCGTGCACCTATAACCAATGTGGATCACTTCTTTGTTGTGTCAATAACTGGTGCGCACTACTTTTGTGTCGTGCACCAATATCCACTGCGCACAATTTTGGTTCATGCACTAATACTTGTTGCACCCAATTTTTTTGTTGCGCGCTAATATTCTTCGTGTATTTCACTCTATGCGCTACACCATGCCAAATTTTAGTACGCACGCACCACGCGCACCATTAATTAAACTGTCGCACGATAGCATATACCCACATTGTGTGGGCACCAACAAAATTCCTCTACTCTCTGTCAATACTGGGCACACCACGCGTGCCATTGTTATGTGTGCACACACTGCGTGCACCAGTATTATGCATGCACCACTCAAATTTCACCACGCAATGCTAAATTTAGTGCGCACATCCACACATCGTTATTTTTCATGCATTACCACTCTGCACTGTGCAACGTCAAATTTAAGTGCACAGGCCCGTGCACCAATATTTTTCACGCATTACCACTTTGCACCGTGCAACACCAAATTTAAGTGCGCACACCCATGCGCCAATATTTTTCATGCATTACAACTCTGCACAACACAACACCAAATTTAATTGTGCACACCCATGGGTCAATATTTTCCATGCATTACCACTCTGCACCGAGCAACGCCAAATTTAAGTGTGCATACCCGCACACCATTATTTTTTTGCGCATTACCACTCTGCACTGTGCAATGCCAAATTTTAGCGCACATAGCCACACACCCTTATTTTCCACACATCACAAGATTTTCACTGAGCATCATGCATTTTTAGTGCTCACACCTACACACATTCATTTTTATGTGCATCAATTCCTCGTGAATTTTTCTGTAGAAATTGGGGATTTTGCCTAATTTTTCCCAATTTTCACCGTAGACATTCAACAACTATAAAATTTGTTCAATTTCACCTTGATAACACCAATTCAACCTGTGCAACAACAAATCAATGTTGGTTGACATTTTTGGAATGACTTTTTCCCAAACTCAATTCACGAATTGAGAATTTTAATCAGCTAATATCACTCCATATGTAATAGCTTCCCTCTAACTTCAAATTCGACCAATTCCAAGTCTGAATTTGCTATAACAAATATTAAATTAAGAATATCTCACTACTTGGCCAAATTTCTCAATTTCCCCATGAATTTAACAACATAAATTGGGGCTTTTTCCCAATTCTACCTAATTGCTTCTACTTATTTTACCATGGATTCTCTATAACTCGAAATTTGGCCACTTCAAAATCAATTATGTGTGAAATTTAACTTCAACTAAAATTTCTCGGCCCATCGAGGCTCAGTGTTGAAAAATGGAGCTCTGATACCATATTGTGACATCCCCAACGTCCAACTAGGCTATGCACATAAAATTTTCTGAACTGTATACAAATGAAGACATATACACATAGAAAAACTTGCACAACTGTATATATATAAAAATTAAAACATAAAAATGCATTCTGCAAATGTACAGGTTCATATATAATGATAATAAAAATACACATGAAACATACACAGGAGAAACCCATAAAAATAAACGCATAAATAATAATGCAACATGTAATTTAACACACAATTGACACTTATCTTGGTAAAAATATCACCAACAGTGTGTAGACCTTCCATGAACCTCCCAACCTTATACCATGCTGCTCGTCACTCTTAGAAGTGGGTCAACCCCAAGCTGGGACTAAACTCCACCTGGGTAAAGGGATTCCTAACCAGGTTGATGTATCTCAGACAACATGAAAGATTCAGTCACAGGTTCCAATTCAAACTAACATCCTATAGTCCCTCATTCCCCGCATGCATATCCCACCCCAGGAAGTGTTCCCCTTCTCTGATTAACAGTCCTTAGTCTGCACCACTTCCTTTCTGGGGCTTCAACAACATGTCGGACAGGAAGTCTCAGAGCTTTGTAGTTGCAATTTGGCACCTTCGGGAAATCAATTCCCAACAATTCTCTCACCTAGAGAGAATTTCTCACGGGCCTGAAAAATCACCTCTTCAGTATCCCACGGACTTGACAACCTACTTATTCAGTCAATCCCCCAAGCTAACCAGGTATAGATACAGGTATAGGTACAGATACATGTATAGGTACAGATACAGGTACAATGATAGGAAGGTATGAAGGACAACTAAATGAGTGAGTGAATGATGATGGAATGAATGGAAAAATTAATTAATTCCAAACTATATGTATGCATGTTCCCAACTTGACACTTGTCATGTTGAGAGCCAGTTTGGCCCACTTGTCCCCATCCTTAGAACTTAGGATAAAATAATTATCCATACTTTATACTTTAAAGAATATTAATATAATATTCCTTTTTGGCTTAAGCTCCCTAGATTAGCCCCTTATCCTTAAATTTTAGCCCCCCTTTCCCTAAATAGTGGATTTTAGTCCCCCATACTATTTTATCCTGGTTGGTCTACACACAGCGATGTATTATATTAATGATAAGACATATACAAAAATAGGGTCATTGGCCTTTAGCATCTAGGCTTTTTGGCCTAATTCAACACATAAGCTTCCTAGCTTATAATAACTAACTCACCAGCCTATAAAAAACAACATATACACAAAGGCTCCGAGGCCTCAAAATCGCACAGACTTAAGTTTGTTGCGAGCGGTATAATGGAATGTTCACACTTCATCATTTTAGTGTGCAGTACATGTGTGCACTATACCTTGAAAGGTGCATGCAAAATGATATCAAACAACTCACCAGATTAAGTACATTTGTATTTAGATTACAGTTGGGGTTTTTCCTAGGGGTATTACACAAGAAAATATGAGGATAAAGGGAAGAAAGTTGATAATTGAAAGAGATTCTAGAAGAGAAGAGAGAATTGGAAGCGACACTAGCTACTATAGAGAGTATATATGAAGCCAAAGAACTCGAAGAGTTCTTAGGAACTGTTGAAATTGTAGGATGTTTTGTGTAAAGCATCCATGAATGTAAGAAAAGAGTTGTATATTGAACATCTATTGTAGTACAGAGTGCAAGATGAATGCCTTAAATATAATAAAGAAGAAAATATTTTGTGGGCGTGGCCCAGGGGTGAACCACGGTAATTTTGTTTCGAATTATGTTTTGGAATTATTATTCATGTTTGTAATGTGATAATTCATGACTATATGATGTTGATTCCTTCTTTTACTACATATGAATGCTTATCTTTATTGATAAGGTTGAAATATTCATGCGCAAAAACATTAATTGTATGCTTAATTATTAAATTGTGAGAATATAGATTGATATGCATAAATAATTAGTTAATGAGGATAGATTAAGTAGGATCTAGTGTGTAAAAGAGTATTGTAGGTATGACATATCATGCCTTCCTTATTTCCCTCATCGTTGTAGAATCTTGGTTCCCGCAGTCCCCATAAAGATACCTCGGGTGAGACTTCGCTTGCAAGAAGGTGATGCCGAAAGGGCCAATGTCTGTAGGGTTTTGTTGGAAAACTTACTTTGGACCCAGGGTCTTGAACCTATCCGTGTGCACGTGCCAACAAATGGTTTTGTTTCTGGGACTGAGAAGCTGGAAGTGAGGGAATGTTTTGGAGGCGAAAGAGGAAATAGATAACTGAATGGATGGAACAAAAAGAACAAGAGTTTTCTCAGAAGGAGAATATAAATCTATGCTTAAAGAACAAGCAATAGATGCAAAGGTATTTGTATACAGACTTACATGAGGTATTTTTTGGAGAATTTCATGATATTTTAGCAAAATGGCTGGAAATATTTGTGGAAACGACTGGCAGACATTGACCAATCATGCCAAAGAACTGGACTCTTGAACTAGTGAAACGAGTGGAAGCAGTAGATAATAGGATGTCTTGCACAATGGACTTTTGGATGGATAATATCTTGGGAGGCTACATAACAGAATTTTCCATAGACTGTGCTCAAGATTATAATGTCACATAAAGATACTTCTTTAAAGTTCCATGAGGAAGATTCTTGAAATTGTTACCTACATGGATCAATATGATTCTATGTGAAAAATAAGTGATGAGAATGGATTCATATATATA
The DNA here is from genome assembly GCA_009831015.1 of Picea engelmannii. Lineage (NCBI taxonomy): Eukaryota > Viridiplantae > Streptophyta > Pinopsida > Pinales > Pinaceae > Picea > Picea engelmannii. The sequence continues at coordinate 37,716 of ML820047.1, read as the reverse complement.
AAGAACTTCACACACACATATGGACTAGGGTTTGTTGACTAGGAGTTGATAGAAGGATAGGAAAATGGATAGAGGAAAGGGAGACTAAGAATGCAAGAGAAATAAGGAGGGATATCAGAAGGAGAAGATTAATTTGGAGTCTTGCACAATGGGAGAAGGTACAAGAAGTTAAGAACTGTGGTTGAAGAGAGAGTGAGTAGTGCAGTGAGTACCCAGAACATTGTGCAGAAATCCATATCATAGAGGTACAATAGACAAAGAGAGAAGATGAAGATATCATATTCAGTCCAATCATAGAGGAAACAATGAGTCCTATCCGCGCTGAGTCCTAGCTCAAAACAACAACCTCTTATGCATCACCTAAATCTGAGACAACATTCGAAGATATTTCCAGAGCGCTTGTAGTTAGTAAAGGAAGTCAGAGCAACAATATCCAAAGAAATGTTAGCATCCAGAGAAGTGGTAGAGGAATAGATACTCAGAATCAACCAACATCACCAGGAAGGGGTCCTACACACAAAAATATGGCAGGACTAGATAATACACTCATATTATTGGAGCTCAAAGGAATTGGATCTGAGGATCCATAACAATGCATGTTCGTATGTGAGACCATCTGGACTACAAATAATTTCCATGATGATTGCACAAAAATCACGTAGTTTGCGAAAAATTTTAGAGGTTGTGCACTAGTCCGGTACATGAAGCTCTAAAGTACCACAATACCAGGCCATTAAAGAACCTTATTATAGATTACACAAGAATTGTTAAAATAATTTAAGAAATGAAAGTTTGAGTTACAGTACAATACTCAGCTCAAGGAGATCAAACAAGTAGAGAAGGAGTTTGTATGGGATTTTGATCAAAGGTTCAAAGATGTGATTGGGAGATTAACATTTCAAATACCCGATCAAAAATAAAAAGAGTGGTTCATTGTAGGATTGTTATCTCACATCTACAGTCCATTAATACAACAAAAGTTTATGGCATAGTCCGAAGCATTGGAAATTTCTATGAAATTAGAAGAATATCCAATCAGAGACAACAACGGAATGACACAGATACATAACCATTTAGTTGCATTAACAATTCAGCTAGAAGAAATTAAAAGGGGAAAGAGAAACAAGAATATATATTGTGCACCAAATGCAGGACTAAAGGTCACCACAAAGATGAGTGTCCATCCTTTGTGCAATAATTAGTGGATAGAGCACCAAACTTGCTACCAGGAGGAGGATGCTGTGAGATATGAAATAAGTGGGGACATAACCCCCATGAGTGCCAACTATTACAAAAATATCAACATACCCCAAGAATCTTATTCTGTAGCTTTTGAAAATTAGTGGGGCATGAAGACAAATATTGTCATGCATTTGATATAATGAGGGAGCGCATGATATACATGTACATAATTCATGAGGAGAATGTTGTGACAGAAGGAGGAGGGAAGTATAATACCCCAAGAATATTTAATCAAGGAAACCGAGGATTCAATAGGGGGAGAGGTCGAACAAACTTTGGGAGAGGAGGAAGAGGCCCCATAGTATGCTATAACTGTAACCAACCAGGACACTTAGTGTAGGATTGTCAAAATCCCTCCACAACATGTACTTACTATTGGGCATTAGAACATGCAACATAGGATTGTCCACAACTATTGGAAAAATGGTAGGCCAGAGGGAAGCAAAATCAGAACCCAAAAATTTAAAATATCTCTACCGATATAAGGGACGAAGGACCCAAACTCGTAGTCATTACACGTGGAGGAACCAAAACAAGGAGACATGCAAACAATGGAGGAAAACAGTTTGAGCAGTGAGTAAATAAATCAGAAGCAACTACATGAGCATTTGACCCACATGAAGAGAAGGAAACCTATAAACAAGAAATGAAATAACTTGTACGATAGGACTAGACAATGTCCACATCATCCAAAACACCTATGGGGAATATGCCTCTCACTGAGGACTAGGTCATGACCAAAGGATCATTGGAGAAGATAAACACCTTAGGAAAAAAAAATCAAAGTTTCCTAGAGTTGGTCGAAGATGAAAATATATTTCATACATTATGCTTGATGATCGATCACTACACTCAAGGGAAGACAGTCCCTACTAAAAATAAAGTAGTGAACCATCTAATGTGTAAGAAAATAACTAAAGAAGAATTTAGGTTCAGTACGCAGATTGGAGAATACGACATCGACAATGTGATATTAGACTTAGGGTCCGATGTGAATGTGCTAGATAAGAAGACATGGGAGATGATGGGAAAACCAAAGTTAGTGCGGTCACCCATCCAATTGAGACTAGAAAATCAATACAAAATAGTACGAATTGGAAGATTAACAAGAATATCGGTGAACATAAATGGAGAGTGTAGCGTCGTAGAATTCAAAGTTATCGAGATCGTGGATGAAAATAAACCATATCCATCATTTATGGTATTGGAATAGACCCTTTATAACCAAGAAATTATCAACTTTAAAAGGAGCGAGATGATATTTGAAGTAGAATATCTAAAAGTGATTATGCCCTTAGACCCAAAATAAGGAAGGTGGTACATAGAACCCACGCGGGACGATGAAATCAATCACTTGTACAACATGACTGTGAGGATGGATGATTATGTGAACCCTACTACAGACAAGACACTTATTTGGAGAAGCATCAGTTCATGCACATTAGAATCAGAAGCAGGTTTGGAAAACTGGAAACAAAGGATGCACAAATTCTCAACACAATGATGAGCATGCATGACTAGGTTATTACGTTGGATTGGAATATAATTGTGTAACCCACCCAATTATGACGGGTTAAAATATATAGAAAAAATTGTACAAATGTTTTAGGCACAAGTATCATCACAACAACGGCTTCTATCACTAGACGTTGTGTTGGAAGCTACCCCTGCAAGATGGTGGGGGATGCACAAAGGTGCCATGGAAGATTGGAAACAATGTAGAGGACTAATCCAGATAAGATTTAATACCAAAGAAGGATACACGATGCAAAAAATATATCGGTGAAGGAAACCTAGTAGAGCATATTACGTAGTGTGAAAACTAGTGGAATGCAGTTCCCAAGGAGGAATGGACACACAGGTTCATTCACACTCTTGAGACAATATCAAAAAACTGGTATTTAGAAATGGAAGTGCGCAGAGACACAACAAAGTGGGGTTACATAAGTCAAAGGTTCAAAGCAACATTCATGTTTCAGCATAAGTCACCCTCAATACATACAACACTTCAGAAAATCAAACAAAAACTATCCAATGAAGAATAATAGATGGAATTAAGATCGATATGAAATGAAGAAGAAAAGACAGAATTAATATCGATATGCAACACACATAATGCTACTACGATAGTCCATAAATTACTTGAATTCTATAATGTGATTGAAGAGGACCAGGATGATGAAGATCCCCATAATGTTCAAGTACATGAAATAGAAGGAGAGAAAATGGTAGAAGGCCCGGATATGGAATACAAACCCTACAAAAAACTAGTAAAGACAAGGAAGGTCAACATTGGAACAAAGGAAAATCCAAAGTTGGCATATATATGAGACTATTGGGATGATGAAACCCTAAAAAAAATATATGAATTACTGCATGAGTACCAAGACTTATTCCCGAGAAACTTCTCAGAAATGAAGAGGATAGTTGGAGAGCTAGGCGAAATGAGAATCCATCTTAAGCCTAATTCTAAACCGGTAATACAAGGACCATACTGACTGAACCCATGATATAAATAAAAGGTCAAGAAAGAAATGTACCACATGTTAAAAGAAAGAGTTATTGAACCATTCAAAGAATCTGAATGGATAAGTCCCATGGTAGTACAGGATAAAACAATAGGGGGAATTAGAATCTATGTTGAATTCATAAACATAAATGATGCATACCTACATGACCCATTCCCAACTCTATTTACAGATGAGGTACTAAACAACGTAGGTGGACAAGAGGCCTATTCATTCATAGATGGTTTTTCAGGATACCAACAAATTAGAATTATGCAGGAGGACCAACATAAGACAACATTCACAATAGAATGGGGAAGTTTCCAATATACGGTAATGCCATTCGGATTAAAGAATGAAATGAAGGTATTATCTAGGGTACTTCTCGTGGTATTTAAGGAGTTTATCCATAAATTTCTTGAAGTATATTTGGATGAATGGACTTTCTTCAGCCTACTACGAGACCACATGGAATTGTTGAGATTAATGTTGGACAAATGTAGACAACATCATATATCATTGAATCTAAAAAATGTATTTTTTTTGCACCTTTCAAAATACTACTAGGACATGTAGTATATAAAAAGGGATTAATAGTGGACCCAACAAAGATTATAGTAATTTTGGAACTACAACCACCCACATCAATAAAACAACTGTGTGCGACATTGGGCCACACAGGTTATTACAGGAAATTCATTAAAGGATACACACAAATCACCACACCAATGGAAACACTATTGAAAAAGGAAGTGAAGTTCCAGTGGAACGAAGACTGCCAGAAAGGAATGGACACACTGGAACAAAAAGTAGTAACGACTCCAATCCTGATCTTCTCAGATTGGACTAAGGAGTTTCATGTACATGTAGATGCCTCATCTATGGCACTAGGAGAAATATTATCTCGACCATGCAAAGGGGACATCGATTACCCCATTACGTTCGCTATTAGGAAACTTTCAACAATAGAGAAAAACTATATCACCACAGAGTGGGAGGGGTTGGCCATGGTTTACGCACTACAAAAATTCAGACACTACCTTTTGGGATCACACTTTAATATGTATACAGATCATTTTACGTTGTGATACCTAAATAAACCAGTGTTGGGGGGGAGAATTTTCATATGGATCCTATTTTTCCAGGTGTACAACTTTGAAGTTGTAGTAAACCCCAGTAAAATCAATGTAGGTCCCAACCATATGTCATGCATAATTTCAAGATAGGACACAGGAAACTTGGATGACAACTTACCAGATGCACAACTATTCTCTGTAAAAATGGTTGACGATTACTTTACAAATATTGTATAGTTTCCAAGTACAAGAATGGCCCCCTCGTACATGATGGTTGCACAGAAGAAACAGTTCGTAGTAAAGGTTGTGAAATACCAACTCATTTCAAGAAGCTTATATAAACTGGGCACAGATGGAATACTATGATGTTGCATAGTCAAACATGAAATACCAACTATATTAGCAGAAGCGCACAATGGGATAGCACGTGGAAATTATGCAAGTAAATCCATTGGGTAGAAGGTCTTATGTGCAGGGTTATGGTGGCCTACACTCCACAAGAATGAAAAATAATATTGTCATACATGCGATGTTTTCCAAAGGGTCGGAAAACCCTCTAGAAGGGATGAAATTCCATTGAACCCATAGGTTACATTACAGGATTTTGATAAGTGGTATATCGAATTTATTGGCCCATCAACCCACCAACAAGAATATTAGGGGATAGGTACATTATTACATAAACATAGTATCTAACTCAATGGGAAGAAGTCACGCCAGTTACAGATTGCAACACATAAACGACCGCACATTTTTTTTCAAAAACATAGTAACTCTATTTGGATGCCCTCGAACATTGATGAGTGATTAAGGGACACAGTTCATCAATAAAACCATACCATCCTTGATTAAAAAATTCCAAATCCACCACTAGAAGAGCATTTTGTACCACCCACAATCGAATGGTACAGTGGAAGCATTCAACAAAGTGTTAGAGAATGCAATAAAAAAAAATATGCGACATGGGAAGAGATGACTAGGACTTAAGAATCCCTATGGTATTATGGGAATACAATACAAATAACAATAAGTTAACATGACAAACATCGTTCAAGTTAGTATACGGTTAGGAGGAATTAATTCCAATGGAATTTATTGTACCAATTCTTCACATCACAACGATCACAAATTTATTGAATTCAGGTGCAATACAGGAAAGACTATCACAATTGATACAGGTGGAGGAGGATGTATTTTCCATATGGTTCCATAAACAAGTGCAGAAGGCAAGGGAAAAATATTGGCATGACAAACACATTAAGTCAAAAAAATTCCAAGTAGGCGACATGGTACTACTATATGATAACAAGTTTTTGTATCACCTAGGGGAGTTCTGCATGCACTGGTTAGGCCATATGTGATCCAAGAGGTGACAGATGCAAGAGTTGCATAGTTGGAAACACTTAATGGAGTTTCACTGAAAGGAATAATGAATGAAAGTCTACTAAAACTCTACCAAGAGGGATGGCAAGCTATGCAATAGGAAGAATCGCGAGAAAAAAAATGGAAACAACGTAGGGAGGGGAAACTGCGCCAATTGGGGAAACCTGATGCAAAAATAGTTAAGTATGTAGTACTAATTGCACCATCCTACATGAAGATACAAATGTAAAGTACAAATCAGGAATGAAATGATAGTTAGGGGTGGATAAGAACAAGGCATAAAGACATTAGTGATCACAATGCATACAGGCACCACAAGGCCCAGTCATAAAGATGCCATAAAGACAAGGAGTAAAGAGAAATTTCACCGATGAGCAGGACTAAGAGGAAGTCCATGGTGGAAATATACTAGTGGATTTGGAAATAAAATGCCATTAACAGAATAACCTATCACACTACGGGTGGACGAGATAGACAAGAAGGTGTGAGGATTGATACACAGTGGGAAACAGGGAACAAAAGCCACCAAGACTGCAAAAAGGTGGGTTATTGTTACTTAGCAGTTACAACAAAAACAACGAACATCGAGAGAGAGGGCATAAAGCTTGAAAAACTGCCATAGTTGAGTTAAGCACAGAAATGGCACCAATCAAATCTAGAAGAGTAGCAACAATGGTACCAAGAAGGAGTCACACTAGGGCTCTTACAGTTGAAGCAGAGATTGAGGAGAATCCGGATGCATCCTCATCAGAGCCACCAAATTTTCCTCGCAATCACATAATGCTAGGGAAGGATGACGCCCCACCAGTTACACTGTAGAGGAGTCTAGATTACAGGATGGTGACACCATAAATTCCATAGGAAGACATCATCGATGAAGACATGTTGGGAAAGGTGCCTCGGCTGAAATATGTCGATCACAACATTACTGATGTGGCGAAGTTACTTGAACTTGTGCCTCACGAATACTTGGAACTCCAAATAGATCCACAAACACAACAAAGTTTACTAGTGGTCCAACGTTAGGCTAGAGGATTGGAGCACGCAGGCCTCCTGAACTTGTTTGACATCCCCCACTTCAACCATAGTAATGAAGTAAATTATTGCATTAAACTCCTCCTATATTGTGTGTATGTGTGTTACATGTGGCTGGATAGGAAAATTTCAATTGATACATACATGATAGCATAGATCACTAGAATTCCCACCTATGGGAAGGACCCTGCCATGTTATTTGCAGATAAGAACACAAAAATAACATTCTTATAGGCAATGTGAGTGAAGTTTCAAAAGTTGAAAGGGGTGTGTGACCAGGAGTTTTCGAACATATGCGACCTCATATTCTAAATAGCCACACAAATTTTAGCATGCAAATTCCTATGGAAATGTAGGAAGGACCAAGTCCCAACATGGGTCGTAGTTGTCACGGCGCAATGGGTAGAAGGAACTACAATTAGTTGGGATCCTTTTGTGTTGAGCCAGTTCCTATTGGACTGTGTTGAATCCCAAGATGAGGGGAAGGAGTTTCACTACTCCTAGATATTGATCCTGATTGCCTTCATAGCATAGGCATAGCTAAAGGACTCATAGTTCTTAGGGATAAGGGGGAAGCTATGCATAGCGGAAAAATACCAGAACTTTTGGTTCTCAACAATCAAGAGGAGTAAGATGGACACCAATGTAGAGTTTTTTCTCTATTGTGAACAAATTAGACAGAGCATCCAGAATGCACCATGCATATCACCACAACTGGTGGAAGCATACGGCCCATCCATGGATTTTCGCGCAAATAGACACCACATGCATATAAAATACAAGAAGGATCAACAGAATGAATGGGTCCAAATAAAGTATAATATAACCAAGGAATACATCTAGCTGATCATGCAATATTGGGAACCAGACTATAAAATACTAGCAGAAGGGGATGTGATGGCACAAGGGGGAACGTTGAATTTGCACAACACACAAATGTTGAAACGAACCCTCTAGGAAATGGCACAAAGAGCATCGATCAAGGAAATTATACATAGGAATCACTAGAAACAGGGCCAACTGATCAACCTCCATAACTGTTACATCAAACAAGAAGGAAACAACCGGAGAAAAACATAGGGTCAGCCATGCAAAAGAAGAAAAAGTATCAAAAGCCTCAAGTCATATATTCCCTAATGGAATATGACATGGATCAAATTGGGTACATACTAAGGGATGTCGTGGAAGAATTCTGTGAAGAGACAATAAAGAAACAAGAAGCACTTCAAACAAAGGTGCAAGATCAACTTGTGAGGCTACAACAATTACTAGAGATAGTCTGATTGACACCAGTTCCAGGAGTGGGAACAACCCAACAAGGAATTATAGGGGAAGCACATATGGGGGTATCAGAGCATAGAATACTCAAACTCGTAGTATAGATAGTTAGGTTACCAAACCCCAAAGTATAGGAGAAGCTAAAAACACTACATCACGTGGACCTCGTCGTATCCCAAATGCCACTGGAAGTGTTATAGGACTTTCAAATAGGGATCATACAAGAAATCTGATATTAAGTAGATACTACAGCCAGTGAGTGGAAAAAAAAAACAGAGAAGGAAAAAATGAAGGAAAGTACATCACTACACTTCAGGAAAAGTGCACGGTAGAATGAGTAGACCTCACAGAAAAGGAGAAAAGTAAATAAAAAAAGGAGGCAGAGGAAGCTAAGAAGGAGAATATTGAGGAAGAAGAGAAGGTCGAGAAATATCGGCAGGAAAAGAACATAGCAGAGGAAAAAGTCAAAGAAATAAGGAACGAAAAGGAGGAAGTTGGGCAATTAGCACATAAAGTTCAAGCAATGATACAACAATTATATAAAGTAAAGAAGTACTAGAAGAACCAATGGTGGTAGAAACCAAAATAGAAGAAAAAGTAGGAAATATTAGCAAGGGTATCTAGGGCGTTTCCAAGAATATCCTAGAATTAGAAGTGAATGCAACACCAGGTAAACCACCAAAAGAATGAGCGAAAAAAGAAAGGACTGCACAAACAGTGGTGGTGAAGATTAAAAACTTATAACATGTGTGTATACATATATGAAAAGAAGGCATACACATGTGGAAATAAATTACAAACACCTCGGAGCTGCAAGCGTTGGACGATCAAATAAGGGTTGCACATGAACAAGTGATTCAAGCCACTGAGCATGCAAATAGGCTCCCACCAACTGAAAGAATGACAACACTACTAGTGAACATGAAACTACATCTTGTATTGGAACAACTGAAGCAAGACAAATGAAAGGTAAAAAAGGAGTTGCGACGATGACATGACGAGGCACTCAGGGTACTAGAGGAACTAGATACCATGCAAACTAGCACAACATTAGAAGTGCAATATAGTGAGGCCAAACTAAATAGCCCGATGGTGCACACGATGGAAGAAATTGTGAACAAGGAGGCCGAAGTGACAACAGTAGTATAGGAAACAAAGGAGAGCCTCCAGAGAGTCATTGAGGCATGGAAGGTCACGACACAATAGGCTTAAGTGGCTCGGGATGAGCCACGGGTGAGTGTTGGGGGGCTATTGGGTAGGAAGGCTGTATAGAGAACAACAAGAAGAAACGATGCACAGAGAAAAGGTGCAGGATCAAGAATATCAAGAAGATCAAGAAATAAGAGAGAAGAAAGATAAGAAGATGGGGGACAGGAAGGAACAAGGTTCCGTAAAATCCAGGAAAACTAGTCGAGCATGCGATCTATCCACCTCAAAATGAGTTATCACTAGCTGAGAAGGAGTGGGAGCCAACTTGTTATGAGATTGAAAGAAAACCTAAGGAAAAAGGGAATAAATTTGAGAATTGAAAGAGATTCTAGAAGAGAAGAGAGAATTAGAAGTGACACCACCGACAATAGACAACGGAGGTGAAGCTAAAAAACCAGAAGAGTTCTGAGGAACTGTTGCGATTGTAGGATGTTTTGTATAGATCATCCATGAATGTAAGTATAGTATTGCATATTGAACATTTAATGTAGCACGGAGTGCAAGTTGAATTCCTTAAATATAATAAAAAGGAAAATATTTTTTGGACGTAGCCCAGAAGGGTCAACCATGGTAATTTTGTGTGGAATTATGCTATGGAATTATTATTCATGTATCTAATGTGTTAATTCACGTCTATATGATTTTGATTCTTTCTTTTATTATGGATGAATGCTTATCTTTACTAATAATGTTGAAAGATTCATGTGCATAAACACTAATTGTATGTTTAATTGTTAAATGGTGAGAATATAGGCTTATATGCATAAAGAATTAGTTAATGAGGATAAACTAACTAGGGTATAGTGAGAAAAATAGTCCTATACATATGATAGAGAACGCCTTGCTTATTTCCCTCATTGCTGCAGAATCTTGGTTCCTGCAATCCCCATAAAGATACCTCAGGTGAGACTTCACCTATTTGTAGGTGATGTCGAAAGGGCTGGCATATGTAGGGTTTTGTTGGACAACTTACTTTGGACCCATGGTTTTGAACCTATCCAAATGTGCACGCTAACAATTGGAATTTGATTCAGGTAGAGCTAGAGGGAGACTTTCAAGTTCATCCAATGCGCATATTGGACAAAAAGGTCAAAGTGCTCCGAAATTGATTCATAGAAATGGTAAAATTTCAATTAACCTGCTACAATCCTGAAGATGAAACCTTGGAGAATGAATATTCCATGTGGGAAGAGTACCCGCGACTTTTTGAAGAATTTTGAAATTCTGATTT
>ML820047.1:9291-21707 GCA_009831015.1 Picea engelmannii | reverse complement strand
TGTTGGGGGGTCATATGAGTGGGAACATAACTCTCTTGGGGAGACCACGCTAGTCTTGGAGTGCCTAGATACAAAATCCATGTTCTTGATAGTCTTGGGGGTTGGAATCACTCATTAATTTTTTTTTCTCTTCCATTCTTGCTTTGGGTCTGGCTATGGGGAATGAATTAAAGGAAGAGAAGAGCCATTTTTTATTGGATTTAAGTGACTTTTGATTAGTCTAGTAATGAATTGATTCATGAGTGCATGCGTGCATTGGTATTCTAATAAACCTTGTCACAACTATGAGTCTTGGAGAGTTATAGCATTGAGATTATCAACCAGATGCACTGGATATGTCAAAGGAGGTGGAAAACCTAAGGGATTGTGTGACGGTGAAGGGGATTCAATATCTTGGGTTGTGCAGGCTAGGAGAAGAGCATTGGTGAACTTGGGATCATTGTGCATTGAGAAACCTTGAGATTTTGAGTGTTGACTAGTTTGGGAGGCTGAGTTTCATCGTGGAACCCATACTTGTGGATTCATATCCTTGGCTCAGGGGTGACCTGTTGTTGAGAATTGGAACAACAACATCTAAGGTTGGGTGGAAATTCCTTATTCAATAGCCAGTTGGTGATTGGTTTTGTTTTATATAAGTGATATTTTTCATGTTGTTTCTCCTCTTATATATAATTATTTCCATGGTGTATTGATTAATATATTTGATATATGCATTAATAATGTGCCTACTTGTTGGTTATTGTTGTGCAGGGAATATTATTCTTCTTTTATAAGTTTAATATGGATCTTGGTGACTTCATGTGCCAGTTCATGCTTTCTTATTTAGTTTTTGGTATCATATATTAAAAATTAGCTTAGGAAGGGGTTATTGAGGTAGCGTGGCCCAAACTTGGAGGTTGGGGACATGACATAGTTCCACTTGGATCAAATTCCAATAACTAATAAGGTTAGGATCAAGTATATAATTATTTAACAATGATACATAAAACACATTATGAAATTTTATGCCAGTTAGCGATGCAAGCATGTATGCAATAGCCCCTATCCTATCTAATATTTCAAAAGTTCTATAATATTTAATTACCAATTTAGGACAAGTTCCAAACTTCAAGGAGATCTTATTTGGTATAACTTATATAATACATACATTCTCTCCAACCCTAAAAGCTCTTAGTACTCTTCCTTTGTCTACATAAATCTTTTGCTAGAGTCGTGTGCAACCTTCAAATTTTGCTTGATCTTGACCATATACTCTTTAATTTCTTTGAGCAATTCTAGCCCAAGTAATACTCTATATACTAGATTGTCCCAACTAACTAACTGGTATATTTCACTTTCTACAATGAAAAACTTCAAATGGAATCATCTTCAAAGAATAATGATATCCATTATTATATGCAAATTCCACTAAATACAAGTAACCCTCTGCAACATACCTAGGAAGGAGAATATGGGGTACCTAGGGAGGATAATATGGGTTAAATAGGGGGGATAATATGGGGTACCTAGGGAGATACCTATGGGGATATGAATGTAATGTGACCATAATATTGGAATAGGCCCACTATGTAATTAAAAGGAAATAATATGTCCATTACGTAATTAATAGGAAATAATATAATAATAAGGGGTAGTAAGCATTGTTATCCTCGATTTATAGGGATAACTAGGAGATCATGTCTCGAGGCCCACAGGTCCTAGACATGGAGTACTTAGAGCGGGATTGACCTGAGCATGGCCCTGGATGGCCCATCCTTCTCCTCCTTCATCAGACCTGTCATGTCAGCAGTAGCAACATCCATCACCTTCGACTTGGACTTGCATAGGAGAAGACTCTTTCTCCATGAGGTAATTGGTCTAGGTATCATGGTATGTGTCATGTTTGATCATTATAACTTTAAGATATATGCATCAAGTTCCTTACATTTCTGACAACTGCTTGGATCTTACACTAACCCAATTGACCATGGTTGGGGGGATAAACGGGGTGCCCTAGCAAGATTGTATCCATAGGTTTTGGTTAGCCACCAGGGGGGGATTTGAAGAGCCATCGTTCGCTCCCACCATATTATCATTTTACATCTTATCTCCCATTCATCTATCCCACTCCCCTAGTCCGGGCATTAGGATGACCTATTTGAGGGGTTACATTTTATCCTGTGGGAAGAAGGGGCTAAAGGCCCAGGAGGTAAAAGCAACTGGTAAAAGATAAAATCCATAGGGAATAAAACCTAGAGATGCCTCGCCCAGGGATTCCCGAGAAGGAAATAAAAATCCTCTCGATAAGAAACAAAAGGGACCCGAAGAAAAATAATAAAAGAAGACCTAGCCAAGAGGATGGGAGGTCTCATCACAAGCCGACCCATTGTTTTCATAGGTATCTAGCAGTATGACATTGCCATCATCTGGTCACCACACCAGGGCAGTGAACCTTGGTTGCATGGCCAAGGGAAAGGGGGTCTCATCACTAGACAGCCTTATCATTTTTTCGAAAATACTCGTGGGTAACACTGTCATCTCTGGTCACCATGCCAAGGCAGTGTCCTCTGGTCAGACCTTGAAGAAAAAGGAAAGAAAAAGTAATAAATAAAAGAAAGAATAAAGGCGATAAAGGGCTTGGAAAGAACTGCATCCATGACATGTATAGCTCACCTCCTATAAGGCACCCACAGATAATACCTACCCCTAGCTTTCACTATGTCTGGACATCCTTAGACCATACCACCTCGTATTACATGGCTTGAATGATATCCTTTGGAAATTTTCCTCTTCTTATGGATGCTGGCCCAACATGGCACTTTGTCTTTTTTTTGGCTTTGTATAGTAGGTCAGTGTACTGTCTTTGAGATATTAGATGATATGCTAGGGGTCGTATGCATGCATTCGATAAAATTAATGATGAAATATGATTGACATTGCTATTATCCCAAGGACTAATGAGCCCATGGAGGGAAAAGTTTTTGATGTGCAGGACCATGCCCGATGGACAGGTATTAGTGGACCGGTACACATGGGGAGATGATTAGCTCAGACATCCATGCGGCTAAAGAGACCATCAAATGGTTGTTGAGACCTCATCAGGGGCAGAGACAGGACAATGATTGGTCGAGCCTTTGCACGAGAGAAGAAGAAGGACATTTTAATACAGGACACCTTGGTTGAGCCCAACCCTAGGGGGTTGACCCACTACAGGTGGAACGTGTCCTTCTGTTGACCAGGATGTCCTCCAGAGATCCTAGATGTCACCTCCAGTGCTTGGCAACTTTACAGGGAAGTTTGGCATGTGTGGCAGAGTTTGGAGGCCCGGAGAGGGCCAACGTTTGTCTTCCAGTGCTGAGATTTTCCCTAAAAGGGGCCATCGTCTCTTTCAAAGGGGCTAGACGTCCTGACTACTGTTCATTTAGGGTTCTCTTTAGGCAGTTTAATGTAAAAAAATGTGATTTTTAGTTATTAGCCTTGTCGACTGTTTTAATGACCTAATTTTTAATTAAAGGTCATTGGATGATATAAATTGAGGATGTTTTCCCTCATTTTGACACAACACAACTCCTTCTCTTAGGAGATCTGATTTTTGCGCCCTACTAGGGTAGTTTTGGTGTTTAAAGTGAGGCACAACTTTTGAAGGAGGATTTTTATTGGCATTTATGGCATTTCTCTCGAGGAAGGTTTACAACTAGCGTTTTCTTGTGCTTTTCTTCATGACATGTAAGTGAATTTGCATGCAAAACTTCTTAAATGAATGGTTGTAGGTATAATTTCTTACATTTACTTATTGCATTGCTGATTTAAAACCCTAGGTAACAAGCACACAAGAAGGTTATTGTTACATGTCCCCTTGTTGAGAAATATTTTTTAGCCATTGAAGAAAAGAGATAGAGCCTAGCCATTGCTACACTTATCTTCTATATTCTGAGCTAGCGTTGAAGTCCATAAGTTGAAAAGAGGAGACGTCCTAGGCCTAGATTGCCTACACCTAGAGTTTCACCTTCTAGGGTTTGAAAGCCTTGTCTTTGCAACACTTTCTCCCTTAGATTTATGCTTTGAGCTAGCCGTTTTGCCAAGTCAATTTAGAAAAGGAGGAAACAGCACGAGGCATTGCTTAAGAAACACCAGAAAGAGCCTCTTTCCCCTAGGGTTTTGATTCTAGGGCCTTGCCTTTGTAGCACCATAGAACCCTACCTTCTAGTCTCTGAGTTATCATGCTTCCGAGACCTTGTGCCCTTATTTTTGGCTCCATATACCCTAAGGCACTGATTTGATCTCCAACGTTGAAGCTTTAGCTTACAAAACAACTCTTTCAACCCTAAATCTTGAATACCTAACTAACTAACCCTAACCCTAACTAAGGCTGACGTCATAGTTGGTTATTTCCGACGCAACAAGCTTTTGACTTTTACAAGCAATTGAGTGATGATCTAAAGCATTTATTAATTGAAGAATTGATTGAATACATTGTTGTCTTTGTCATCTTAATATCTATTGATGAATTAATGCTCTTTCTATAGATAATTGACAAAACGTTGATCTCATTGATATCTATTGCTTCACATTGCTTAAATTATAACAGATGGTCATATGAAGTGCTAACCCTTTGTATATAACCTGCATACACATTTTTCTGTTTTTGCTTTTTTACGGGCAGGTGTTCTCATTTGGGACTATACTTCATTATTGGCTGATTAGTTGGACCTTCTGATTTTGGTGGTAACCTGTGAAGGGGAAACTTTAACTCTGACATTATATCTTAGCCTCTTCAAAACCCCAGGCTGTCAGGGACATCTCCCCTGGGATAACCTCCCTAAATAGAAAGAACCTCCCCATTGTGGTGACATTGGGTGGGGAAGGTTCTTGTTTCGCCAGTTTGACCGTTATCCTTTAGCCATTTGACCTAAAATACAAACTGTGCGATAACATTTTGGCACCGTTGTCGGGGAACACTGAGTCAATCTTCCTCAACGATAAATCTTTTGGTAAGCCTTTCCTCAAAGACCTTTCTCTTACAAGCTTACCTGGTGACTCCACTAGAATTTATTCCCCTTTTCTTTGGTAGTTTCAAGAAAACTATCTGGCGACTCCACTAATATTTCTTAGGGTGCCGCATTACTTTCTTTGATATTTTCAAGTTATGAGATCATGGCACACTGGGAACAAATGTATCCGAGTATTAATTTCAGAAGTTTTCAAGGATACCCAAATCACTTTGATACAAAATGGCTAGACAACTCTCCAACTTTTTTGGGCCTCCCAGCTCCTCACATAGTAAATGTTTTGGAGTATTTGAGCGAGATAAAGTTGGAAGGAGAGGATGCTCTTATAAAGTTGTTCTTACTCACTCTGCCATCCTACTTACAAAATCGTTTTAAGAGTTGTTGCAAGGATAGGGGTATATCATCTTTCATACACCTCATCAATAGGTTTATAGACCTTACTAAGACATATTGCCAAACGTATGAATATGTCCTTCAAAACCTCATGGTAACCTTACACCACAAAGGATTCAACACTAAGATTGTAGAATATCTCAGGAAATCTTATCATGATCAATACCACAAACCCTCTGATATAAGAGACGAGGTTTATGAAGACCATTGTCAACCCCTTGAAGAGGAGCAAGACCTCTCTCATAATCCAATAGAATGCAATGGAGATATAACCAGAAACGTGAATTATGAGGATGAAACACCAGTAATCGCTCTTCAGTCTGATGAAGTTCTCCAAGATCCTATCCCTCCTGCACAAGATGAAGAGAGTGAGGTAAGTCATTTTCATTCTTTTGATGATACCTTGTTCTATGACTCAGTAAATGAAGAAGGAATGGAACCCTTGGACAAGCTAGATCCCCTATGTCTTGAGATTGAAGATATAGAGGCAGATGTTCCACCTGATGAAGCTATCCAAATACTTGAAGCCCTTGCACAGGAAGGAGTAAGCGAGGTAAACTACTCCCCCTTCCAATTTTTTAGTGGTTCTTTACCTTATGACGTAGAGAGTACAAAAGTATTGGATGTTTCGAATCCTCCATGATATGATACTGATACTGACATAGCTGATTTAAACGAGTTCATACATGTTGGGAGACATAGATGAGATGCATTCAGTTATGATACAGATCCCATCTATGACATAAAAAGTCATATTCGGATGTTGCCCTTGCAATTACCACAACAGATTACTTTTGACCAGTGGCAACAAGGAGATGAGGTTTTTACCCATACCTTCCAAAGGACCAAGGATGACCCAGTACCTTATTTTCCTGATGATTTTCGGTCATACCTTGAGGACTTCAACGACTTTTCTTCTGAGCATTTGGATTTATTTTGTGAAGATGATTGTCAATCACCTATCTGCTCAGATTTTGATACGAGAGAGAACATTGTTTGCCTAAGGAAAGTCTCTCATGGCTTTTCACTCTAGCCACCTATTGTTACTTTACCATGTTTTTCCATTAAAGGTGTGTTTGGGAAGTATATTTTTAATGTTGAGTTTCCTCTTAGGAGAACCCTGAACTCCAAAGGTTGGCTGGGCACTGCATGTTTCAGTCATTTTTTCAAATTTCCCTTGATAGTTTGCCAGTCTTCTACTAGATCTTTGTCAACCCCTTCCTTGACTTCAGAGCGTGAGGATGTCTTAGGTAGCTAGTTTGCCGGCCCTTTTGGTCATTTTTCTTAACCTTGCATTTTTCATGACCCTTTCTTGAAGTGGATTGAATACTTTACTCATAGATGGACTTGGCATGATTTTATCCCTCCCACCCACCTCCATGAGCTAGACTTTGAGATTCTCGATGACATGATATATATTCTAACTCATTACATATTTGTGCTTGATTTATCATTGTTTTGGTTTATGATGAAGCACAAAGGTAGGTATTGAGGAATATTGTTGGGTTGGATTCACTGGTTGTTTGACTACACCAACATGCAGCCAACAGGTAAGTACAGGTAAGTATTTCACTTTCTATTCGAATTTATGATTACTTTATATACATATATCTATATTTGTGAGGTGGAAATACCACCCCACCATTGTTGTTGATGCCCTATTCAAGTGTGAGCAGGTCTGTAGGTTTATGCCAGAGATGTTGAGGTTCTCACACACTCTACGGTGAGCACATGTCCCCGAGTTGGAGTCAGATGTTATCCCTGATTTCTAGGGATAACTAGGAGATCATGTCTCGAGGCCCACAGGTCCTAGACATGGAGTACCGAGAGTAGGATTGACCTGAGCATGGCCCTGGAGGGCCCATCCTTCTCCTCCTCCATCAGACCTGTCCTGTCAGCAGCAACAACATCCATCACCTTCGGCTTGGACTTGCATCGGAGAAGACTCTTGCTCCATGAGGTAATTGGTCTAGGTATCATGGTATGTGTCATGTTTGATCATTATAACTTTCAGATATATGCATCAGGTTCCTTACATTTCTGACAACTGCTTGGATCTTACACTAACCCACTTGACCATGGTTGGGGGGATAAACAGGGTTCCCTAGCAAGCTTGTATCCATAGGTTTTGGTTAGCCACCAGGGGGGTTTGAAGAGCCATCGTCCGCTCCCACCATATTATCATTTTACATCTTATCTCCCATTCTTCTATCCCACTCCCCTAGTCTGGGCATTAGGATGACCTATTTGAGGGGTTACATTTTATCCTGTGGGAAGAAGGGGCTAAAGACCCAGGAGGTAAAAGTAACTGGTAAAAGATAAAATCCATAGGGAATAAAACCTAGAGATGCCTCACCCAGGGATCCCCGAGAAGGCAATAAAAATCCTCTCGATAAGAAACAAAAGGGACCCAAAGAAAAATAATAAAACAAGACCTAGCCAAGAGGATGGGAGGTCTCATCACTAGCCGGCCCATTATGTTCATAGGTATCTAGCAGTATGACATTTCCATCATCTGGTCACCACACCAGGGCAGTGACCATTGGTTGCATGGCAAAGGGAAAGGGGGTCTCATCAAGAGCCATCCTTATCATTTCTGTGAAAATACTCATTGGTAACACTGTCATCTCTGGTCACCACGCCAAGGCAGTGTCCTCTGGTCAGACCTTGAAGAAAAAGGAAAGAAAAATTAATAAATAAAAGAAAGAATAAAGGCGATAAAGGGCTTGGAAAGAACTGCATCCATGACAGGTACAACTTGCCTCCTACAAAGGCACCCATGGATAATACCTACCCCTAGTTTTCACTGTGTCTGGACATCCTTAGACCATACCACCTCGTATTACATGGCTTGAATGATATCCTTTGGAAACTTTCCTCCTCTTATGGATGCTAGCCCAACAGGGCACTTTGTCTTTTCTTCGGCTTTGTATAGTAGGTCAGTGTAATGTATTTGAGCTATTAGATGATATGCTAGGGGTCTTATGCATGCATTTGATAAAATTAATGATGAAATATGATTGACATTGCTATGATCCCGAGGACTAATGAGCCCATGGAGAACAAATTTTTTGATGTCCAAGACCATGCTCGACAGACAGGTATCAGTGGATCAGTACACGTGGGGAGGTGATTAGCTCGGACCTCAATGGGGCTGAAGAGCCCATCAAATGGTTGATGAGACCTCATCAGGGGCAGAGACAGGATAGTGATTGGTCGAGCCTTTGCACGAGAGAAGAAGAAGGACATTTTCATCCAGGACGCCTTGGTTGAGCCCAGCCCTAGGGGGTTGACCCACTGCAGGTGGAACATGTCCCTCTGTTGACCAAGATGTCCTCCAGAGATCCTAGACATCACCTCCAGTGCTTGGCAACTTTACAGGGTAGTTTGACATGTGTAGAAAAGTTTGGAGGCCTAGAGAGGGCCAACATTTGTCTTCCAGTGCTGAGATTTTCCCTAAAAGGGGCCAACGTCTCCCTCAAAGGGGCTAGATGTCCTACTTACTGCTCATTTAGGGTTCTCTTTAGGCAGTTTAATGTAAAACAGTGTGATTTTTAGTTATTAGACTTGTCGGCTGTTTTAATGACCTAATTTTTAATTAAAGGTCATTGGATGATATAAATTGAGAATGTTTTCTCTCATTTTGACACAACACAACTCCTTCTCTTAGGAGATCTGATTTTTGCGCCCTACTAGGGTAGTTTTGGTGTTTAAAGTGAGGCGCAACTTTTGAAGGAGGATTTTTCTTAGCATTTATGGCATTTCTCTCGAGGAAGGTTTACAACTAGGGTTTGCTTGTGCTTTTCTTCATGACATGTAAGTGAATTTTCATGAAAAAATTCTTAAATGAATGGTTGTAGGTATAATTTCTTACATTTACTTATTGTATTGCTAATTTAAAACCCTAGGTAACAAGCACACAAGTAGGTTATTGTTACATGTCCCCTTGTTGAGAAATATTTTTTAGCCATTGAAGAAAAGAGATAGAGCCTAGTCGTTGCTACACTTATCTTCTATCTTCTGAGCTAGCATTGAATTCCATAAGTTGAAAAGAGGAGACGTCCTAGGCCTAGATTGCCTACACCTAGGGTTTCACCTTCTAGGGTTTGAAAGACTTGTCATTGCAACACTTTCTCCCTTAGATTTATGCTTTGAGCTAGCCGTTTTTCCAAGTCAATTTAGAGAAGGAGGAAAGAGCACGAGGCCTAGTTTAAGAAACACCAGAGTGAGCCTCTTTCCCCTAGGGTTTTGATTCTAGGGCCCTGCCTTTGCAACACCATAGAACCCTACCTTCTAGTCTCTGATTTATCATCCTTCCGAGACTTTGTGCCCTTATTTTTGACTCCATATACCCTAAGGCACTAATTTGATCTCCAACGTTGAATATTTAGCATACAAAACAACTCTTTAAACCCTAAATCTTGAAAACCTAACTAACTAACCCTAACCCTAACTAAGGCTGAAGTCATAGTTGGTTATTTCTGATGCAGCAAGATTTTGACTTTTACAAGCAATTGAGTGATGATCTAAAGCATTTATTGATTGAAGTATTGATTGAATACATTGTTGGCTTTGTCATCTTAATATCTATTGATGAATTAATGCTCTTTCCATAGATAATTGACAAAATGTTGATCTCATTGATATCTATTGCTTCACATTTCTTAAATTATATTAGATGGTCATATGAAGTGCTAACCCTTTGTATATAACCTGCATACACATTTTTCTGTTGTTGCTTTGTTACGGGCATATGTTCTCATTTGGGACTATACTTCATTATTGGCTGATTAGCCAGACCTTCTGATTTTGGTGGTAACCTGTGAAGGGGAAACGTTAACTCTGACCTTATATCTTAGCCTCTTCAAAAACCCAGGTTGTCAGGGACATCTCCCCTGGGCTAACCTCCCTAAATAGAAAGAACCTCCACATTGTGGTGACATTGGGTGGGGAAGGTTCTTGTTTCTCCAGTTTGACCCTTATCCTTTAGCCATTTCACGTAAACTACAAACTGTGTGATAACAAGCATAATACCCCTATGAATAATCTTGAAAAAGTATAAATACATGAGTATCATTGTATTGGATATGTGTTGGATGGTATTGTCTTGTAGCAAGCATGGCTTGTGGCGTGATTCCTTCCATAAGGAGTATTTGATGGTGTTATCGTACCTCAAGGGTATATTTCTAAAGTCTTATAGTTGATTCTATCTTATTTATTTGAAGTCTTACTACAAGTGGTATCAAATCTCTTTCTTGGGTATGAAGTGGGAGAATTTTTAGGCACAAAGTAGAAAACCTTTTTCTCTTTTTGCAAATTTTGTATAGAAAAAGGCGGATGCCAATATTTAGGTCAATTTCTAAAACTTTTTGTGCATAATTTGAAAAAACCAACCAAATGTCATAATTCCTCTAAAACAAATACCCAATTTCAAAAAACAAATTGACCAAAACAAAGTATGTGAAGTGGAGATATCGTTGATTAAAAATCCATAATTTTTTAAGGTTTTTCCGGGGACGGCTGTGAATTTCACAAATTGGATATATTTTGACAGAGTACACATATTTAAGTCAAAGAACTTCCATTAGATATAGAAAATCCATGGCATTTCATAATTGGATTCATAATATCATACCCGATAAGTACAAATGAAGTTATGATCGTTTTGCAATTTTGGTCTCAAATCCTAACTACATAAAGGAGCTCCATTGAAAAGTAATTTATTTTTATAAACACTAGTTTATTTTTGAATATTTATTTCAAGAAAGATTTATTTTAATGGAAAATATGATCACGATAGTATTGCAGAATTCATAGGGTCTCAAAAGTCAATATCGAAAAAGAGTTGCAAAGTTGTGTTGCCTTATGGTTTCAAACAAGATGCGGCCATATGGTGCAATAATTGGACTATACTAAGATGATGGCACTTTCCAGTGTATCATATGAAAAATAATTATAGAAAAGTGGTCTCATGCCAAGAGTAAGGATAGAGAAAGAATTAAGGGTTTATTTTTATGTGGAAAATCTATATTGCAAGTTCAAGGATGTATTCAACAAGAGAAGGTTATTATTTTGATCAACCCTATTTCCATGCATAATTTCATCAATATTAAATTGGATAAAATATTACAAGTACCTATAAAGAATATTCAAATAACATACGTTGAGGGTGAAAATTTTCAAATATTTAAAAATTTGAATATTACCATGGATAAATATGTGTTGCATTTAGATTTGTATGTTATAGATATGGATGATTTAAATATTGTTTTGGGATATCCTTGGATGGAATCTGTTGGTACAATTAATATTAATGTTCAAAAGATTTTTTTGAAACTTTGGTATAGGAAAAATGAAATTACATTGCAGGATATTTATCTTACTAAAGAAGGAAGTACTAAGGAGGCACATGAAGAAGTATTTGTCGGGAAACAAATTGTAGACTCAGTGCCACATTATATGAAGATTCCAAGGTTAAATCGAAAGAAGAGCCTCCATAATCAATTGAAGAAAATCCAAAGTAAGGGCATAAAAAGAAGAAGAAACTATAGAACCACATGATGAAGAGTCAAATACAAAATAATTGAGGGTTAAAGTTGTTGTATATCACCACCCACACCACATAGAGAAACAACAATCATAAAGAACAAGGCATCAACATCAATAAAATTACTATAGATCAACATGGAACTAGAGAGGACACCAGTATGGAGGCACATGGAGGACTAAAGTAAATGCATGGAGATATCATAGTAGTGCAGTGAAGACATGAATCCCAAGAAGAAATCAAAACCAAGATCGAGGAGAGGCCAAAATTGGACCCCATGTCCACATTTCACTAGGGTGGATGGATTGTCATGCATGGTACCATTTGACTACATTTCTCAGTAGGTCATATTATATGGCTTCTTCCCATGTTTTGAGGATGAAACATACCAAGGGGGATGGAATGTAATATACCTAGGGAGGATGATATGGGGTAATATGGGGTATCTAAGGAGGTGCAATGTCCCCCACCTCTTAGAGAGGTAATGA
>ML820046.1:41411-77951 GCA_009831015.1 Picea engelmannii | reverse complement strand
TGTTACTGGGGGTGGGGAACGAACTGCTACCATCTTTGATGCTCTACCCGCCTTTGCCCTTGCTCCTGCTACTGATGCCTTTGAAGGTGGTGAATCAACGGGCTTTCAAACTATAACTGGAATGGGGGATCCCCGGCTAGCAGACGAGGATGCATGCTTAATGAGGCAAGGTGCAGAAATTCATAGAGGTCTGTAGGTCCTCCTCTGGTAGAGTGTGGCGTCACACTATTCGACCTTTCCACACAACAAAAAAAAACAGAAATTTTCCGCAGTCCCTCAGTCAAAGTTCAAGTGCGGAAATATTTAAACATTCTCGCAGCCAAAGTGCATAGGCAGGTGCGGACTCCCAGCACTCCAATAGCTGGATGAGGTGCGGAAATACCTCTGTTTACGCAGGTCATGTGAGCTCGTGGAGGTTTTTAAAATCGTGAAGGTTATAACTGCATGCGTGGAGTTTGAATGAATGCGTGGAAAGCATGTTTTTTTTTAAGGTGAAGCCTAAGTTTCTGTTTTAACATACGAGGGTTTTATGTTTTTACATGCCAATGGAAAGTTTTTTGTTTTTACATGCTAGTGGATATTTTTTAAAGGCACGGGGTTATAAACGTTTTATTAAAGTGGAGAGGTATAAACTTGTAAGGGAGTTATGAAAGGTGGATATAAGTGTAATGAGGTTGATATTTAAAAGTGAATTTTTATTTTGGAGTTTATTAAAAAATGGATTTTTATTAAAAGTGGATTTATTGAAGTTTATTAAAAGTGGATTTTTTGAAGTTTATTAAAAGTGGGTTTTGAAGTATAAATTTTTAAAAGTGGATATTTTGGATATTAAGGTGTATGCATGATTTAAAGGTTGATATATGCATGTGAGGTGGTGTTATGATTTAAAGGTGGATGCATGCATGATTTAAGCTGAGAACAGAGGTAGAGTTGGATTAGTGAATCCAAAGGTAGAGCGATGGACTGCTCAGCACAGGAGAAAACTAAATGGAAACTTGCATATCCTTGGTGTTTCACTTGCAGAGAATATCTTGCAGCGATGGCGAATTCGCTGACAAAGACCTATCTCAACAAAACCAACAAGTTAGATCGCCCGAATTTCATTAACTGAAAATTCAAGATGCAGACGCTCATGGAAGGTTACGGTGTTTGGAATATTGTGAAGGGAACTGAACTGAAACCTGATGCGGCTGTAGGTGCGACAACAACACAGATCCAAGATTGGGAGAAGCATGAAAACAAGGCAAATGTATTGTTGCGCATGTCAGTTAAAGATAGCATAATCCCACATATTAGAGAAGCCGCAACTTCTGCTGCAACATGGAAAACACTTTAAGCATTGTATAAAACTAGCAACACAAATTGCATTTTGTTTTTGAAAACTAAATTGCTAGGCATTAAAATGGATGGAAATGAATATGTTAGTTCATTTTTGGGTCGTATTAAAGAGGTGAAAGACAAGCTAGTAAATATAGCGGAAACTGTTTCCAACACTAACCTGGTCACTATTACTTTAAATGGCATGCTAGAAGATTATCATATGTTTATAACAGGACTCACAGCAAGGGAGAAACCTCCCACGTTTGAAGAACTAACAGGTATTTTGTTGCAAGAGGAAGAGAGGCGTGGGAATCTGAAGCCTCGGAATAAAGATTTGGCATTGTGGTCAAATAAGAGATCTGCGAGAGGGAGATCAGAAGAAAGAGGCAGAAGAGGCAGTTCATGGCAGAGAGACAGTTCATGGTAGAGAGGTATTTTATCGCAGAGAAGACAATCTCCAAATCAAGGTATGCAATCTTACAGGAATGAGTCAAAGAGTTTTTTTTATTGTGGTTGACTTAGACATATTGTTAAACACTGTCATAAGAAGAAGAGTGATGAGGCTAGGAATAAACCTAGAACACATGCAGGTCATTATGCAGAAAAATTGTCAAATCATGATCTCAGATTATTTATTGCTAGTGATAATATTGATGAACCCCCAAATTTTGAATCACGGGATCTTAGGTTGTTTGTATCTAACGCTGCTTTATTTACTGAAATGGATGATTATGATGCCTGGTTTGTGGATTCCAGAGCATCAGTACATATGACTTGTAATAAGAACTGGTATGCTTATTTTAAAGAAACACATAATGGCGCCAACATATATCTTGGTGATGATCGCACTCATGAGATCAAGGGATATGGAGACATTCCTGTGACATTGTCGAATGGTACAGTTCGTCACATTCGCAATGTTGTTTATGTGAAAGGAAAAAAAAAAATTGAGATCTATGTGTCCACCATTATAGATCATGACTTGAAGGTTGAGTTCTTCAAAGACTATTGCATAGTGAAGGATCTGTTGGACCATTTAAAAACTGTTGCAACAGGAGTTAGAGAAGGAGACCCATACAAACT
This sequence comes from Picea engelmannii, assembly GCA_009831015.1. Lineage (NCBI taxonomy): Eukaryota > Viridiplantae > Streptophyta > Pinopsida > Pinales > Pinaceae > Picea > Picea engelmannii. The sequence continues at coordinate 75,548 of ML820046.1, read as the reverse complement.
TGATGTTACCATAAAAGCACATCACGCACTGACTTCTGCAACTATGCCAACAAAGATTCTTTGGAATCAAAGATATGGACACATCAATCATCCTGATTTATTGTTATTACAAAAAAAGAATATGGTTGAAGAACTTCCCATGTTAAAGACTGAGAAGGTTTCTTGTGATGGATGTGCATTAGGAAAGATGCACAGAGATGAATTCCCCTCTAATCTTGATAGGAAAAAGAGAGATGTGTTAGATCTTGTGCATACTGATGTTTGTGAGCCTATGCAGACTAGGTCTTTAGGATGTGCATTTTACTTTATGTTATTTATTGATGATTGCACGAGATACACATGGGTTTACTTCCTTGGACGAAAAAATAATGTTTTCGAGTACTTTAAGCAATTCAGAACCATGGTGGAAAAGCAGACAGGAAAATCCATCAAAATCCTTCGTTCAGATCAAGGGGGAGAGTATAAATCATGGGACTTCAACAAATATTGCAAAGATCATGGAATAGTACATCAGTTTACAGTACCTCACACTCCACAGCAAAACGGAGTCGTTAATAGGAAAAAAAGAACTCTGGTAGAGTGTGCATGCAGTATGATAAAAGGTAAGAATCTCTCAAATGCATTTTGGGCTGAAACCATAAATATTGTAGTTTATTTAAAGAAAAGAAGTCCAACAAGGTGTCTTGATAATGTTACTCCTTTCAAGGTCTTGTATGGTTCCAAACCTGCAGTTCATAATTTGAAAGTATTTGGGTGTAAGGTTTTTTCTCATATTCCAAAGGAAAATATGAGGAAATTGGATGCTAAAGCCATTAAATGTATTTTCATTGGGTACTGTTTTGAATTTAAAGCATACAAATTGTTTGATCCTACTACTCACAAAGTGTTTGCAAGTAGAGATGTACTTTTCCATGAGCAGGAAGTAGGAAATCATGACGACAACAAACATGAGGAATGGCCGAGACTTCTTGACGAAGGAGTTAAAGAAGAGTAGCAGCAGCCACTACAGCAGTCATCACCGCAGCGACAACAATAACAATAGCAACGAGGACTCAATGATATGGACAATTCAAGTAGTCACAGTTCACCTAGAGGTGAAGACAGATCTTCACAAAGAGGGGATGAAGATAATCAGTTGAGAAGATCTTCACGACAGATTCGGCTTCCTAAGAGGTATAAAGACTATTCCCTAATGAGTAGCATTTCAAATGTCATAGAACCCATGAGTTTTGATGAAGCTAATGAACATGATGAATGGAGAAATGCAATGGAGGAAGAATATGAATCTATAATGAAAAACAATACTTGGGAATTGACTGAATTGCCTAAACATAAGAAGCCCATTGGATGCAAATGGATATACAAACCCAAGTTTAAATCAAATGGTAGTATAGATAAGTATAAGGCTAGATTGGTTGCAAATGGGTATTCACAAACAAAAGGTATTGATTATACTGAAACATTTGCACCAGTATCTAAATTGAATACTATCAGAATGTTAATTGCTTTAGCTACAAAGTCCCATTGGAAGCTACACCAGCTAGATGTTAAATCTGCATTTTTGAATGGTGATTTAAAAGAAGAGGTTTACCTTACTCAACCTGAAGGGTTTGTGGAAAAAGGGAAAGAACACTTAGTGTGTAAGTTAAAGAAAGCATTGTATGGATTAAAAGAGGCACCTAGGTCATGGTATGAGAAGATAGATTATTTCTTTCTTCAACAGGGTTTTATGAGGAGAAAAAGTGATCCAAATCTGAATACCAAATTTGATGAGCAGGGGTATATAGTATTGATTTCCTTATATGTCGATGATTTGATAATTACAAAAAATGCTGAGAAAATAATTGATGAAATCAAGGAGCAGTTGTCATAGGTATTTGAAATGAAAGATCTTGGTGAGTTACATTACTTTCTAGGTCTTGAAGTTTGGAGAAGTGCAGACCAAACTTTTGTTTTTCAGAGTAAGTATATCAGAGAAATACTTAAGAGATTTAAAATGGATCAGTGTAAGTCTTATAGTGTTCCCATGCAACAGAATGTGAAAATTTATTGTGATGATGGTTCGAAGGAGGTGAATGGCATTGTGTATAGACAGATGGTGGGTAGTTTGAATTATCTCACCACAACTAGACCCGATATTGCATATTTTGTGAGTGTGTTAAGTTAGTTTATGGTGAAACCTCATGAAAGCCATTGGAATGCAGCAAAGGCAGTACTCAAGTATCTAAAAGGTACACTTGATTATGATATTAAATATACTAATGCATATGATATTGAGTTGACATATTATTAAGATTCTGATTGGGCTGGCAATCTAGATGATCGAAGATCAACCATTGGATATGCGTTTTTCATTGGATACGGGGTTGTTTCATGGAGTTGTAAAAAGCAACCTACTATATCTTTGTCTTCTACTAAAACAAAATATAAAGCCCTGTGTGCAGCAACTTGTGAAGTTGTTTGGTTAAGAAGACTTCTTCAAGATGTTGGAGAAGAACGAAAGGAACCTACGATGATCAAATGTGATAATCAAAGTTCAATCAATATTGTAAAGAATCTAATTTTTCATGCAAGGAAAAAACATGTTGAAGCTCAGTTTCATTTTGTTAGAGAAAAGTTGTAGTCAAATGAAATAGCTCTTATGTATTGTAATACTAGTGAAAATGATGATCATATTTTCACTAAGCCTCTTGGAAAGATTAAGTTTGAGTTGTTTAGGAAGATGTTAGGTGTAGAAGTCAATCCATTCTCCATTAAGGGGGAGACTTGGAAATAATGGAGTAAGCGCTAGTTGTAAACGCCAGTTCTAAGAGTCAGTTTGTACCGACTCAATAGAGTATTTTCCTATTTAAGAATGTAATCATTCTTCATTGAATAATAGAGAAGTGAGTGTAGCCTCACCATGTGTTTGTTTTCTCATATTTTATGAGCGTAGCCTCACAATGTATTTGTTTTCACATATTTTATCTCTTATAAAAGAAAAATGCATTCACATCAAGTCTATGCTTTAAAAAAAAATCCAATTTCAATACGATGTATTGAATGTTATGGTAATTAAAAATCTTCGTGTACCCATCAAATTTCACTGGCTTAACCATTACAATGCTATGCCAAATCGTCTTTTGATAATTTCCGGCATTCAGCATGTAAAAGAACCAAAAAGCTGATAAAATATAACACAGATACCAATTAACAATATAATACACTTAAACTTATTACTAGCATGCATAATGATATAAAATACGCATAGTTACTAGCATGCATAACTATATAAAATACACATCACTATCATGTGATGTAGTACAATTTTTTTTGTTATTATGGATATTGTTGTAGAGGTTATTACTTCAACAAATCGTTCATGGTTCAAATTCTGTAAAAATCTATTTTCGCAGAGTCGTTCGATAGCAAATTAGGTCAGAATTTATTCAATTAGGTTTTTGGTGCCCTAGTTATTTGTCAGCACAAAAGGGATTTTTACAGTTTGGGCGTTTTATTTTTTGCACCAAGTTTGTCATCATCTCTTTGGGATTTCTATTTTTGTTTTGAACAATGTGTTTTTGGGGTTTTTATTTTTGTTTTAAAAAATGTGCTTTTGTATTGAAGGCTTTAAACTTTTTGTTTCCCAAATTTCTTTTGGCGTTTTTATTTTTGTTTTGAAAAATGTGCTTTTGTATTGAAGGCTTTGAACTTTTTGTTTCCCAATTTCCCAATTTTTAGTTGTTTGTAGCTATGCATGTTTTCTGATTACGTTGAACTTTTGAGACATTCAAGAATTTGAAATTCTCATTTTCTAAATTTTACAATTTTTTTTAATTCCCAGGAGTGTATTTTTCTGGATATTTTTCTGAAATTTAATATATCCTTTTTATCTATTTCAAATTTTCAAAGTCAACTATTCTATCTTTGGATTCATAGCCTTACCATGCTATATCATACCTGCAAAAGACAACATTAACATAAGTTAAACTTTTCCGCAGGAATATAGCCACTATAGTGGCACTTGCTCTTATATATATCGGATCCAAACTTCTCGGCAGGGATATAGCCACTACAGTGGCACTTACTCTTATATATCTGATCCAAAGAGGTTGAATACCATAATAAAAATAAACAATTTTGTATCCATAGTTAATGTTAAATCTACGAAAGCTTCTTTTATTCATCAAATTTATATATAAGTATAAGTGGTGGATTAATGTTTATTTTTGTGTTTTCTTTTAAGGTCATTATGGAAGTATTTGATGATAGACATATAAAATACAAGTAATATTATTCACACATGTATAGATAAAAATTATATTTTTATGTTCTTTTAAAAACATTATAGATGACCTCAATTGGTTGAAGTTTTGGATTCTAATTGTAAAAACCTATGTTCAAATTTCAAAGAGATGTACCATGTTAATATGGAGATAGTGTTTATAGCTCTTGGTAAATCAGTAAAAGAGTTTAGTTATGAAAAAAAGATTTATGTCGTTTTACCATTCTTTTTTTTTTTGTTTTTTTCTTTCACACATTTTCCTTTTTGTATATGTATAAATTCAATCTCTTCTATTTTATTTATTTTATTGATAATATGAATAATATCAAAAAGTGGTGAAATTGTTGAGAAACTATATGTTGAGATATAAGGTACAATACAATTTAAAAACAACCAAGTGAAAAGTACCAATAATTGAAACTTATCTCATTATGTGTTGATATACTTGTCTCATTTTGTCATCTATCAACACTTCCTTTCAACATTGTAGCACTTTGCGTGCTCCTTCTATATCAAATATGAAATGTGAGTTAAGCCTATTAATAAACTCCAAATCCAACTTCAAGAATATGTGTTTTTAAGGATCAACTACCATATGTGTACTAAGCCTCCAATAACATAACAATCAACGCTTTCAATACATAATTCAACACCTACCGAAAACTAGCATCTATCTTAAAGACTAAAAAATAAACAACCAACCAAACAATTCAACCTTAAAATGTTGAATAGATGTTTAGATCCAATAACATTTTATTGATGTTTAGATCCATTAACATTTTATTGATGTTTTGAATATATATATATATATATATATATATATATATTCAAAACATCAATAAAATGTTAATGGATCTAAACATCATATATATATATATTCAATCCAAAACCTAATTTATGAGTCTAATCAAAAATCATTTTAATAATAATAAAAGGTTGAAATAATTTATAATTTATTCTAATCAAAAATATTTTGTATAAAAAATTATAAATGTATTTTTTATATTATTTTAGAAGGTCCTATTCTGACCTTCATTAAGTGTATATGTATGAATAGATAGATGTAATTTTCATGTTATTTAGGATGCCACTATTATTATATTTTGTAATATTTAAGATATTGTATTTCCAAATAGTTAGGAGATGTTGAAGTGCATGGTGTAATTGAATTTATGAATGTTATAATTTCTTTCCTCAATTTTTGTAACAAATTAATATTAAATTAATTAATTTTAATAATATTTTTTAATATTATTGAATATTATTAATTTCTATTTATGATGGAGATTATATGTTTTAATTTTTCCTCATAATTAATTTATTAATATATTTATAGTTTTTACATTGATAATTTGTTATTTAAATGTATTTTGGGAAAATAAATTTTACATATATATTAATGTGTTATTAAGATAAATAAGTTGAAAATATTATTTAATCATTGACCAATATTAAAAAATATGGAAAAAAAAAACACATACTTAGTTATTCTTATGTGCTAGAGTGATATATCTAATGGGCGTAAATGCTTGTCCTATTTTCTTTCTCATATCTATCATTCCGTCTAGTGTTACTTGTGCAACAAGGAAGTGATAGTTGTTTTATCTACCATTTGCAAAACCCGTGCAACAATAAATGGCTTTCCATTTCCATCACCCATTCCACAAGCAATTAATCTTGGGAGTAGTCTGGCAATGCCTATGAGGAGGATGGTCAATAACAATAGTGGTGTTAGTGGAGTGTGTTTGAGAACTTAGATTTTATGGTAGGTTAGAGAGAAGAGAGATTTGGTGGTATTTAAGGGGTTATTGGATGGATGAGTTAGGGATTTGACTCTTTCACACCATACAACTTATTATTTAGGTAATTTTTCTCCAGTTTCCTATATCAAAGAACAATTTTCCTCTTCTTCAATGTCTATGGCTCTATTGTTGTCTCCAACTACTTCACATCGGCCTTGCAATTTTATCACCGGGAGAGTTTTCAACAAGTCAATTTAAATTATGATCAAATTAAAATTATTTTTCTTCTTTTTTTATTTCACAAAAGTAGAAAGTCATTGAGTAATGAAGTACACAGAGGTATTGTTGAATTTCTTATATTTTTATGTGGTCCTTTCTTAATTGCATTTCACTCTATTTTTTTATTGGATAGGGACTTGAAAATCATGTTTGGTTTTTAGGTAAATGAGGAGTTTTATTTAAAATACTCTTTCCATACTCCTTTATTAAGGAAATATCAAGAGATTGCATGTTTAAGGAAATGATCCTACTACAAAAGAAATTATTCTCTCATAATTTTAAAGAGAAAAATTTATTAGGTATTATGAAGGAATAGTCCTCTCAAATGTTTTCCTTATATGTTAGTTTGTGACTACTAAGGGTCGTTGGTTTTGGAGCCTCATTATCTTCCTAATTCATATGAAGGTAAAAGAAATTGTAGGATACATAATTATCCCCCCCCCACCCCCGACCTCGAGGGGGTCGAATTTTTGTTTTAAATCAATTCAAATATCCTAATTTCGCATTCAATCTGAACTGTTCATTATAAGGTCGCGGATTTGACGATAGAAGTTATGTTAAGGTTTTTTTCCCTAGAAGGAAAGCCCCTTTTATGTATGAGGGAATTTTATTATGATGATGGAAGAATGTGAATATTTTATTTTGAGATAGGAGACTGTGAGAGAAAGAAGAAGACGTTACATCGGATGTGTTGTAGGTTGTATCTCTCATTTGTTGTAGGAAATTTCTCTGGTGGACATAGCCCACATTGGGTGAACCACATATATTGGTGTCTCTATTGTATTGTGTATCTTCTGTGTTTTATTTCCGCATTTTATTTTATTTTTATTGTTGTTTTTCTAACAAATGAGCATTATTTACAGTGATCTACTTGGATTTTTTATGTGAGCACTTTTAACTTATTTTTATTTAAATGTTCTTAATGTGAGAATTTTAGAGCTTAAAATGTATAGTCGTTGTGCCTTGTGCATGACTCTTACATTAGTAATGGAGACATTCATTTACTAGTTACTTTGAGTTATATTACCATATTTTGTTGAGTTATAAAACAATATAGTGTTATGATATTGAGTAGCACCTTAGATTTCTATGTAATGTAGATAAAATAATCTTGATGTTTTTATGTTTTTGTAAGGAATTTTCCATGTTTTCGTGAACACAATTCAAGATCCACTAGGAGCGGTGAGATGGATGACACCATGGATTTTTAAATGCACTGTGGTAGGCATGGAATCTTTTGCTGAATTTTAATTACTAACATGGACTTTATTTTAGGTATGGAATTTGAAATGAATGAAATAGAATGTTGAGTTCAATAAAAAAAAATTAATACATATGAACATCGAGAGCCGTTGTAGAAATATTGGTATGGTTTTTTTATTTAGAGATAATGTAGTAAGTAAACTATGCTAATTGTAATCCAGATAATATATTATACATTTCTTTGATTTGCTAATTTAGTAATTCATGCTTATTGAAATCCAATTAGTATATCTATATTCCATCTTCTTAGATTTATTTCTTTGAAAGGTTAGATACTTAAAGTTTATTTCAGGAACAAAAGCCAAAAGTTAGGAAGTGGCAACTATAGTGTATTATCATTTATTTAAGGTTTTTCTTTCTATGTGCCTAGACCTATATGTAGGTTTCATGTTTTATTGAACAATGATGATGAAAGAATAGTTGTCCAAGACATCTTATAAATTCTTAGATTTATTTATTTGAGAGGGTAGATATTGTGGGTTTATTTTAGGCACAAAATTTAAGGTTCTATATTTTAGGTGTCTCGACCTTTGCATAGATTTCATGTATTCTTGGAAAATGATGATGGAAATGTACTTACCCAAGACATATTGTTGGTCATCTTGTTAGGTTATCTCACTTTCGACCCATAGTATGGATTGCTACTTCTGACCCCCCTACATTTCCTTCTCATATAGGGAACTAGTTTGACTCACCCGCTCATGGGCATTGGGAATAGATTTAACTCACCAAATCATGGATACTTGGAACTGGTTCAACTTGTTGACTCATGGATATCATACACTAATTTGACTCTTCAACTAGTGACTCGTTGTTTGCAAATTAGTTCATGTCGCAGGGTGGGAAGCATTGGTTCCATGCATGGTGTGGGTAACATTAGTTTGACTCATGATGTGGACATTAGTTTGACTCATGGCTCAGGTAGAATTGGTTCAACTCAAGGTGTGGGCATCGATTTGACCCACAATGTGGATAATTGTATGTTGATCATGGCATAGGTTGTAACCTTAACACCTCCCCACCTCCAATATTCCCTTCTCATATAGGTCACTAGTTTGACTCATTGATTCATGGATACAGGTACCATTAGTTCAACATATTATGGATCACTTCCCATTGGTAATAGTGTGGATTGCTACCTCCAACACCCCTAACCACTTATATGTCCTTATCATATATGGAATTGGATTGACTCGTGAAATCACAGACATTAAGCACCAATTCAACTCACTAACTCGTGGATACTAGGAACTTGACTCATCAATTCATTACTCATTATGAGGGCATTTTATCAACTCATTACATGGGAAATAATTGTTTGAATCATGGTGTGTGCAAAACTGGCTCAATCCTTGGTGTGGATTGCCACATTTAATACCCCCTTGCATGCCCCTCTTATAGAAGGCATGGTTTTGACTTATCAACTTGAAAAGACTGATGGTGTGGATTTATACCTTCAACACCTCCCCACTCAAGTCACCCTTAAGTTGCAATCATTTTCGTTCCACATAGTGGTTCAATTCATGACATAGATTGCAGTGACCTCCAACACCACACTCCCTCTAGCCCTTCCCATGCCAAGTACTTGTTAGATTCATCCATTCATTGTGTGGATTACTACCTACAACACCCTCCCTTTCATTACCTTCTCACATTAAGCACTAGTTCAACTCATCAACTCATGGTGTGGATTGCTACCTCCAACACCCCCATTACATGTTTTTTCTCATATGTTTTTCTCATAGAAAGCGATATTTTTGACTCATGGAATACATGTGAATCATCAAATCAAGGAATTGGTTTGATTCATTACCTCATGGATGTTGGGCCCCTATTCAACTCACAACTCATGGCATAGAAAACGATTTTACTCATGGCATGGGTAGCACTAGTACCACTCATGGTGTGGGAAGCACCAATTCAACTCATGGCGTGGGCCCGAATTTGACTCATTGAATGTATTGTTAACTCCAACACCCCTAGATTATATTCCCTTATCATATAAGGCACCGGTTCAATTTTTGAACTCAAGGATACTAGTTGGCATTGTTTTGACTCACTAACACATGGATACTAAGCACTTGGTGGACTCACTAACTCATGACTCATGGTGTGGGAATTATATCAACTCATGGTGTGTAGCATTGATTCAACTCATATTGTGGATTACTACTAATTGGTTTGGCATTGACTCATGGCTCCTAGAATGGACATTGGTTGGAATCTTTGTGTGAGTAGCACTAACTTGAATCATGGTGTGGGAATCGCTTACACACAATGTGGGTAATATTGATTAGACTAATGATGTGGGTAGCATTATCTCTACTCGTGATGTGGGCAATATTGATTAGACTCATGGGGTGGGTATCACTCATTCAATTCATGGTGTGGGCATTGGTATTAGTTTAACTGATGATATGGATTGCTACCCACTAGTTCAACTCATGGTGTGGATTGTCAAATGCACACTTTCATCCCTTGGAGGGGTGAGTGTTTATAGATGATAATATGCATATATGTCAAAATGTACATATTCAACCCTTGAGAGAATGTGTGGTATGAGATGAAGATGTGTGTATGTGTAAACTTCAACCCCCACCCTTCACCCTCACCAAGAGGGAAGGAATTCATTTGTATGTGCATAGAAATGCACACCACCCACTCCCTACATACCCTTCTAATATAGAGCATTTATCTTCACTCTCCAACTCATGGATACTGGGCATTGATTCAATTCAATGTCCTTCACCATCCACCACACACTCTCACAGTGAGTGAAGGTGTTTATTTATATACACACACAAATGAACATCTCTCACCTACCCCCCACATTCCACTTCTTAAGTATCCTTCTTATATAAAAGATGTGTCTTCACTTTTCTAATTCATTGATATTAAAAACTAGTTGAACTCAATGTGGATAATGTTAATGTTGGTCCCACTCATAATATGGATTTCCACCTACAATACATATCAGGTATGAGGTAATACATTGGCATAGATCTCTCTCTATCACTGAAGCATCAGATCCTTGGAAAATGACTAAGGCATCATATACTTTAATGCGTCAATTTAAATGTTTTCGTGTCAATCGACAACTTATAAAAGACTATATATATAGGTATGGGTTGGTGCCTACCTTGAACTTAAGTATGTGTATGTACCATGCTCTTGGCTCTTTGTATGTAGTGAATCTTCAATACCTTTTTTTTCATGCAAAAAAAACAATTTCATTGTTATTCTATTAGAATCAAATGAAACTTTTTGTTACAATTGTTTCAAGAAAGTGTCTTTCAAGAAGAACTACCTGTGGAGTCCATAAAAATCACTTAAAGTGTCATATAATTTTTTTTAACATATATGTTGTATCTTTACATTTTTATCCTAGAAGATGTAAAATTTTCCAGATCTAACAATAGATCCATCCTCCATGTCTTCATAATAAAGCCATCCTAAAAGGTCATTGAGTGCCTTTTTAGATAGGTTGTTCGCTTCTTTGTTAAACTGTCTATGGATGTGCATAAAATTTATAGACTCGAATCTAGCCTTTAATCTTCTGATCTTGTCTTTCCAGTGACTAAGATAAATAAGATCCAAGTTGGACTTGTTTTTTATCTAATCGATAGCGACCTTGGAGTCACCTGCCACCATTAGATATTTTATGGAGATACGAGTGGCTAGTAAAAGGACTCCCCAAAGTCCCATTAGCTTAGCTTTCATATTATTTCATGTACCTCCAGCGAAGTGTGCTTTGACAGTGTGCCTAAAAGAGATTTTCAGATAAATTCCTATGCAATACTTATTTTCTGCAACTGTACCGTCAAAAAAGCCAATTGGATTGTCATCAAAATAAATTGGATTTAGTAAAAGATCCAATTTGTCTTCTTCCACTTTGATTTTTTAATCTTTTATAGAGAGAATAATTTTCTTATGAATCAAAGGATCAATTCTGTTCCAGTTTTTGAACAAGATTTTGTTCCTAAATTTCCAAATAGCCCACATAATCAGAAAAGGGACATGTCTTAAATTTGAAAATTTAAAGAACCAAAGTTTCAGATTTTCCTCGATAGTGGTACTCTTCCATTCGTTGTCAATCCTCAGAGTTTTAAGCACCTAAAACCAAATGTTTTGATTTTTTTGGCAATCCACAAATAGATGTGTAGTAGTTTCTTCATATTTTAAACAAATGATGCATACCAAGGGGCCAATGCCACCTCTTTTCTAAAAATTAACACCAGTAAGGATACAATCCTTAATGCATAACCACATGAAACAAATCATTTTGATTGGAATATTCACAGTCCAAATAGCTTTGTACCACCACTTATTTTCTTCCAGATTGTTAACAAAAAGAATGGACTGATATGCTAGTTTGGCAGTGACATTACCTGTCGCTCGATTCCAGGACCAAACTAGTTTGTCATTATCAGTTTTGAGATGAATGTCGTTGCTTCTCAAGTTCGAGAAAAAAATTTCCCATTCTGTACCAATTGAATTGGTAAAACCCAACTGAATGGAATCTATCCATTGTTGACAGGATCCTGATACACCGGTTGTTGCCACTTGAGCTAAAGAATAGATGTGGTGACTGTTTAAATTCTGGAGAATCGAAAAAGAAAGTTTGAAAGAATCGTTGCAGTCGATGAAGGGGTCGTGGCCCAAGAAAACACGTTGGCCAGTCCCTATCTCTGAAGCCAACCATCTCTTTATGATTGGGAGAGAATGCAAGAAGTTCATCCAGATAACAGACAAGCCTTGGGAATTATGACCATCACTACGCAACCATGATACGATATCAACACCCTTAATATATTTCTTGCGGAGGATTGAATTCCAAATTACTGTACTGAAAATACCTCTCCAACAGGATTTGGCGGCAAGCGATTGTGCTAACCAAGAAATCTGTTTAATTCCCTAGCCTCTGAACTGCTTTAGCTTAGCTAAATTTTTCCATTTAGTGAGGTGAAATACTATGTATTTCTTACCTCCTTTCCAGATGAATCTAGTGATCATAAGCTGGATACGTTGGATCACAGAGGTAGGTAATTTATCCAAGCTGAGCCAATAGACTGGTATACTTTGCAAGAATGAATTTTCTAAGGTAAGTCTACCTCCTAAAGAGATCCAGTGAAAGGTCCAGTTCCCGATCTTCTTGTCAATCTTCTTAATTAACCACATCCAGTCATTAACTCTGTAATTATTTGGCTTGAGGGAAAAACCAAGGTACTCCATCCCTTGTTCAAGAGTCTCGGTATTAATATTGTAAAGTGAAAATAAGTTGTTCTTGAGGTTTGGATCAATATTTTGAACAAGGAAAACGGATTTGTGGAAATTAATGGACATCCCTGTTATAGCGCAAAAATTGGAGAGAATGGTTTTTAAAGTCATCCAGTATTCTAGTTTCCCAGATCCCAAAATGGGGACATCATCTACAAAAAGAAGATGAGAGATAAAAGTATTGACTGCCACTTTGAGTCCTTGGAAAGTTCCTGAGGCAACGACTTGTGTCATCATCCTACTGAGTGCTTCAATAACTAACAAGAAAATCAGTGGAGACAGTGGGTATCCCTGACGTAGTCCCCAATGACATTTAAATAAGTTTGTTGGGATGCCATTAACTAGTATAGTCGTCTTGAAAGAGGTAACACAACCCATAATCCACTGTGAAACACGACATTCTAAGCCAATCTGATCAAGAAGTAAGTGGAGGAATTTCCAATTGACATTGTCGTAATCTTTTTTTAAATCAAGCTTTAAGATGATAGAGTTTTGTTTTTTCTTCTTTGTTGAGTGAAGAAATTCTTCAGTGATGCCAACAACATTAAAAATCAGCCTATCCTTCAAGAAGACAAACTATTCAATGGAGATGTAGTTGGCTAGTTTATCTTTGATCTGGGAAGCTATGACCTTAGAAATAACTTTATAGGTGAAGTTGCAAAGAGAAATGGGCCTGAAGTCATTAAAATTGGCTAACTTGCTGATTTTGGGAATGAGATCAAATAAAGTTGCATTTAAAGCTCTTGGGATATATCCTGTAGTACGAGATTCTTCTACGACCTTGAGTAAATCCATACCCATTATATCAAAGAAACTGTGAGAAATTTCCTATGTGCGACGATCTGGACTAGGAATTTTTTATTTAGGCATATTGTCGATAGTTTCTTTAAGATCTAAGATCAAAACAGGTTTTCCTATCTCCACGTTATTTGTATCTTTAAATAAACACAGAACTGTCTTAAGAACATCAAGCTGGATATCAATGTTCTCAGATTCAATGGCGTTGTACTGAGCTTTGAAGTGGTTAAAATCCAGCTTATGTAACTCAGAATCTATAGTAATTGAGTTCCCTTCTGCATCTGACAAGTCCCAAATAGTATTTTGGTTGAGTCTCTGAGTCATATACTTGTGAAAGAAACTAGTATTCTTGTCGCCTTTCTCAATCCAAATCGCCTGAATCCTAAGTCTCCAGGTAGCTTCATCTATGGATAATATCTCATTATTCCTTTGTGTGAGATTTTGTAGTGAAACCATGTCCTCTGCTTCAAAGATATGGGTAGGACTCTTAGCAAAACGATCATAAATTTGTTGTTCAATGGAGACAATGTCGACGTTCATTTGTAGTTTCTTTTTGGTCTGCCATTTAATGACAGCTTGCTTCATATTTTTGAGTTTATCACAAAGGAGGAGAATGGTTGAGTTGTCGGACCAACTTTGCATGTCTTCCCAAGTAGAATGGACAGGAGAGATGAAATCAGGATCAGTAGTCCAAGAGAAGTTGTATTTAAAGGGGGGCGCATTAGTCCATGGAGGTCCATCGATTTGAAGACAGATCGGATGATGATCTCATATCATTGTGGCTTCTACCCACGAACGAAAATGGTGATGTCCATCAACCAGCTTTGAATCTAAGAGAAAACAGTCCAGCCTTTTGGAGATGCCATTTGATCCAGTTCTATTATTCCACTAGGTAGGTGTAATAACAGAAGGTTGAAGGTCGATGAGTCCCAAGCAAAGAAGGACATTGTCAAAGTACTCAGCTAGAGGGTCAATCCGTAATTTTGCACCCCACACTTCATTAGCAGAGAGGGTGAAATTAAGATCACCCCCGATAATAAGATTGTCTTCACAGAGAAAACCTGAATCAAATAACTTTTTCCAGAAGGGCTCACGATCCTTGTAAGGTGCATAACAATTAAGAAGTTTTATAGGGTCTTTAGAAAGATTTACCCTTCCTTCCAAAAAAATACCTACAACTGTACCATAAGCATTAAACTCAGCAAAAACAGGGTTCCAACCAATAAGGAGTCCCCCGGAGCGGCCTATAGAGTTTAAGGATACAACATTCCACTGTGGAAGACATTGTAAAAAGAGGTTTTTTGCCTTGTCGCGATGGACTAAAGTTTCCTGGAGAAAGACTATGTCAGGATTGATCTTCAGAAGTAATCTCTTTAGGGAAGCTAGCTTAGTAGGGTGTCCAAACCGACAGAGGTTGAGTGAGAAAACGATCATTAAGGAACATATTTGGACGACATGGATGCTCTAAGGGCCATAGGAGAGAGACATTCAGGTTCTCGTGAAGGGGAAGAGGAAGGGATGGGGGGAGGCTCAATAAAATTAAAGCTAGAAAGACCGCCTTCTATAGAGCCTGGTAGCTTTTTAGGAGGTCTAAAACGAGATTTCCTAATGGCAACATTGGATCGGTCTAGGAGGGGGTTGGAGTTTGAGTGTGTAATAGAGAGGGGGAAGGGGAAAGGAGGTGCGAGTGAGAGGGTAGAAGAGGGTTGTATATCGAGAGAAGGGTCAGAAATTTGAGAAGTTGTAATGGAGAGGGGTTGTTGAGGGGAAACTACAATTGAGGAAGAAGAGGGTAGGGAGGGAGGAAAGGGAGCAGTAGAAGGATAGTGATCGGGACTTGGTAAACAAATTTGAGGGGTGAGGGGTCGTGTGCAATCATACTGTACAGGTGCCTTAAGAGGATCTAGTGAGGTGGGGGAAGTGGCAATGGGGGGAGCGGCCACATTGAGGGGGACATGGTTAAGAAAGGAGGCATCCATCTTGTTTAGGAGAAGATTCCATAATTCTTCAAAAATGTCTAGAACCCAAGACTCATTTCTTTTGAAATACAAAAGCTCGTCTTTAGAGAGTTTATAGAATAATTAAGGAAAGAAGTCATTCATATTACCTAGGAAGGTATCGCTACCCAAAGTTTGTGGCAAAGGAGATCCTGTCTGTTTCAAAATGGACCTGGGAAGTATTGTTTTTGAAAATGAACAGGTTTTCCTCAGGTGACATGTCTTCCAACAAAGATGGCACCGAAAAGGCTCCCTCCATAAGTCAATAGGTCACCTGAAGGAAAGATCCCTGAAGTTGACATCAATGGAATCTGGGAGGCCAATTTCAAGATCGATTTCAACCAAAACCCACGCTACATGTTTATTAGTCTAGCTTAGTGAGCATGGGTCAAAGTAAATAAACTTACCAACGGTGTTGGCAACCGCTTCAAGGACTGGTAAGGACCAAAGCTCTATCGAAAAATCAGGCAAGATCATCCACAAGTATCTTTTGTTAAAAGAACCGGAGAAGGGATTGAAACCAGGTGTCCAGTGTTTAAGCATGAGTACTCCCCTATCAATTATCCACGGGGAATTGAAAATCAACTGTAAATCTACTTCAGACAGGAAATGGAAGATGTACCAATGATTGGAGAGGAGGCTTATCCTCAGGAAGTAACCAAGGACTGGTTTCCAAAACTCCTGTAACCACAAAGAAAGACGAGCTTTGTGCATCTTAGTATAGTAGAATTTTCCAACAAGAGCACGCTTGGAAATACTGGCGACCCTGTCCAAGGCAATGTATTTTCCAAGAGTGCAGACAGAGGGGGGTTGTCTAACCTTCCAGGTCTTATGTTTATGATTAGCTCGGGCTCTGGCTCTAGTGGATCTGTTAAGGCCTGCACCTTTGGAGAAAAAAGGAGTGCTAGCAGGAAAAGGGTGGTCTGGATAGTGGAAGAACCTGAAGGTGGAGCAGTGGAAAAAGGGTGGGAAGGAGAAAAGGAGCAAGGGGGTAAGAAAGGAGATAATTGTTGAGGTAGGGAAGAGTCCATCGAAAGTAGACAGTCAGGCCCGTGATCAGGGGAAGAAAATTTTCCATCACAAGGAGGGTGCAAATCCGAGGGAGGAAGAGTAGTCATTAGAGGGGGGGACTGCAGAGGGGTAGTCGTCAGGAGGGGATTAGTCTGAGGGTGACGCAAGCATTCATAGAGAATCTTGTAGGTGTCGTTAGTTAAAAAATGATTTTCGCATGCCCAAATAGCATCGTCTTCAGCCCACGAAAGGTCAATCTTGTCAGCCATATAGAGGGAATATACCTGAACTAGTGGGGGTCCACGTTAAAGGGAAGAGAGGGACAAAAAAATTGGCAAACCATGGAGAGGGGCGTGACTAGGAGGGGTAGAACCATTGGAGTTAGTATGCCTTCGACAAATCGGATCCACGTTTGCAGAGAAGAAAAACAGTTTGTGTTGTGTAAGGCTGCCAAATCAAAAAGAAGTCACGTCCAAGAACACTAGGAGCCATGGAGCCACGATGTGTAACTTCTACCAGATTCATGGTCAGCACCCCGCCAGTCAAATCCATGTCTGGTGTGTGGTTACACTGTCAAAGGAGCCACAGGGATCCCATACTGTGAAAACCCTAGATCCCGTACTGATACTCATTTTTAACAACATGGTTTATGCATCGAATATTATTTTACATAATTACTTTAAAATATCGAATAAATATATATATTTATTTATAAAACTTAAAGAAAAAACAAAAATAAACATGAATATCATCCATACATACATATATTTATTTATGAAAATAAGCTTTCATAAATTTAACATTAATCAAGGATACAAAATTGTTCATTCTGCCCCCGGGGGGGCAGCTCAATTGGCAAGTGCCGTGAAAATGAAGTTCCATGAGGTTTCGAGTTCAATTCCCCCCGACTTACCTTGTGTGTCGCGTAAGGGGAATCGTGGGCACACCTGGAGGTTATAGTGGTAACGGTTGGATAACACGGCCACGTGTAACGCGAGCACGTGCCCAACTAGTTTTTGATTCCTCCAGACAAAAAAAATAAAAAAATAAAAAAAATAAAAATAAAAAAATTGTTCATTCTTTATTATGGTATCCAACCTCTTTGGATCCGATATATGTAAGAATAATGTAGTTTAAAATTATATAAAGGAATACAAAAATTAGCAATATCACGGGTCCCATGTTTCTCTTTCAATGACGTTGTGATGCAATTGTGAATGTGTAACCAAAAGAAAAATATAATGAAGTTGAAAGGGCTATGTGACCTGTGAAGTCTATGTGTTTTCAAAGTTCAATGTTTTTGAAGGATGAGGTATTGAGAAAACATAATGATTAGGTAAGATTGCTAATCATTCCTTTTCTCAATACCTCATTCTTCAAAAACATTGAACCCTAATTATAGGTAATTATAAAAGTTGAAGATTCCTAATCATTCCGTTTTCTCAATACCTCATTCTTCAAAAACATTGAACCCTAATTACAGGTAATTATAAAAGTATTTAGGTAATTATAAAAGTTGAAGATTCCTAATCATTCCATTTTCTCAATACTTCATCCTTCAAAAACATTGAACCCTAATTACAGGTAATTATAAAAGTATTTGATGATAGTACTCTAATATATAAGGTATAAGTAATATTATTCATACATATTAAAAATCATATTTATATGTTATTAGTAAAGCAATATGGATGAAGTCAATTGGTTAAAGTTTTGGATTTTCATTAAAAAAAAAATCATGTTTAAAGATATGTACCATGTTAATGTAGAGATGGTGTTTATAGTTCCTCATAAATATCATTTCTCACTGAAAAAAGATTTATATCACTTCTCCTTTATGTGTTTTTCCTTTTTTTTCATACATTTTCTTTTTTTTCGTATGTATAAATCCAATCTCCTCTATTTTATTGATAACAATCACATGAATAATGACCAAAAAGTGGTGAATATTCTTGAAAAACTATATGTTGAGGTGTAAGGCACAATATAATTTAGAAACAAGCAACTGAAAAGCATTAATAATCAAAGATTGTCTCATTTTATCATCCATCGACACTTCCTTTCAACATTGTAGCACTTCGAGTGCTACTTCTCTATCAAATATGAAAGGAGTCTTAAACATATTAATAAACTCCAAATCCAGCTTCAAAAATATGTTTTTTTCACAATTTTGCACCCAAAAAAGTTGTTGAAGAGGATCAACTACTATATGTATACTTAGCCTCCAATAACACAACAATCAACACTTTAAGTACAGGATTCAAAACATGCAATAAACTAAAATCTATCTTAAAGATTAACAAATACACAACCAACCAAACAATTCAACTTTAGAATGTTCAATTGTTGTTTAGATCGATCGGTATTTATCTTAAAATGTTAATTGATATTTTGATAATTTATCTTTTTAGTTTCTTGAACATTTTGTGATCCAAAATCTAAGACCACTTTATATATAAAAAAGAATAATGATAATAATAAAAAAAATAATAAAATGTTGAAATATTTTATAATTTAGTCTAATAAAAAATCAGTTTGTATAAAAAAATCTTAATAATGATAATAAAAAGTTGAAATATTTAGAATTTATCAAAAAGAAAAAAAGAAAAAAAAAATGTAATTTGTTTATACATATTAATGTATTTTTCATATTATTTAGAGAGATCTTATTCTTTTATTCACTGAGTGTATAAATAGATAAATGTCATTTTCATGCTATTTGGAATACCACTATTCTTGTATTTTGTAATAGCTAGGAGATGTTAAAGTCCGTAGCGTAATTAGGTTTACGAATGTTATGATTTATTTCATCATTTTTTTAACAAATTAATATTTTTTTTGTTTGCTATCACATCTGTGATTTGCAGGACTAGCCTTTGGCTAAGAAACCGCGACCCATGGGGCATATAAGTCATCAAAATCACTCAGTGACCGCACTCAACCTAGGCCACACCAACCCTTAACTCACTATATTTTTTAGGTGTCTCTTCCCCCATTATAAAAGGTTTCTAACTTAGGTGTCTCTTCCCCATTATAACAGGTTTCAAACTTAGGTGTCTCTTCCCCATTATAATGATATAAAATACGCATAGTTACTAGCATGCATAACTATATAAAATATGCATCACTATCATGTGATGTAGTACAATTTTTTTGATATTATACAATTGTTTTTATTGTTGTAGAGGTTATTACTTCAACAGATCGTCTATGGTTCAAATTCTGTAAAAAAATGTTTCTGCACACTCATTCGATAATAAACTAGGTCGGAATTGATTCAATTAGGTGTTTGGTGCCCTAGTTATTTGTCAGCACAAAAGGGATTTTTTACAGTTTGGGCATTTTATTTTGTGCACCAATTTCGTCATCATCTCTTTGGGATTTCTATTTTTGTTTTGAACAATGTGCTTTTGGGGTTTCTATTTTTGTTTTGAAAAATGTGTTTTTGTATTGAAGGCTTTGAACTTTATGTTTCCCAATTTTCCGATTTTTAGTTGTTTGTAGCTACACATATTTTCTAATTATGTTGAGCACATTTGAGAGATTCGAGAATTTTAAATTCTCATTTGTTGAATTCTATAGTTTTTTTTAATGGCCGGGAGAGTATTTTTATGAAATTTAATGTAGTTTTTTTTATCTATTTCAAATTTCCCAAGTCAGCTATTCAATCTTTGGTTTCCTAGCCTTCCCATGCTAAATCATACCTGGAAAGAAAAAACAACAACATTAACATAAGTTAAACTTCTCGGCAAGGATTATTGTATTCATATCTTCTTTCATAATAAAATACCACCTATTGTCTCTTTTATTTCTAGCGTATTTGTATTACATGCAATATGTTTGACAAAATGTCTATTAGTAGAATGCATGTAAATTGTTTGTGAAAATTTGTCAACCAAATTAGAGCACCAAGAACCTTTATTTCAATGAAGGTCATAATATCCCCGCCCGTTCTATTGGGGATATTATAGTGGTATCAGAGATGGTGATATTTCCAATCTATGATTGCATCAAATAACTTTCCTTCTCCAAAGGAGGGAAAAATTTATTGGGGTCTTTTTGCAAAATATTTTTAGGGAAAAAAAGAGGGTGGCACACTTCAGCCTCAAATATGAAACTTTATGAGTAGAATTTAGAAAAACAAATTGGATATTTGAATTCTTCTAGGAAAAATACCCAATTTCAAAAAACGAATCGGCCGAAACAAAGTTCGAGAAGTAAACTTATCAACAATTCAATTTCGGAAAAATTTCAGGGTTTTTTCTGGAAAAAGCCTTGCGATTTTTGCGAGCTTGTAATTGCATGGTTTACATAAGAACTAGAGGTAAAAATCAACATGGACAAGGGGATGATAGAGCTTATGCAGGACATGAAGGAAAATAAGGAGAATATGGTAAGGGAATGGGAGAAGTTATACTTATTAGTTGAGAAGAAGAGAAAAAGGCCCAAATCTAGAAAGGTTGATGAAGCCAAAAACTCAACTCATGATGGGGGTTTTGGAGAATCACAGAGGGACTTGCATACATCTAGCCATATTGAGGATATGCGCAAAGAGTAAGACCAAACAATAGCCTATGAGACATCATCATAATTTACTGATGAGGTTGGTGACACTAGCATGTTGGATGGGTATACCTCTGATGAATCAACAGAAATTGAGGATACAAAATGTGACGATGACCATATGTTCCAATCAGTTGATGTTGGGGACCCAACAACTTTCATTATGCATGATACTTATGATGAAGGTAGAAGGAAAGAACCTAAGCATGATGAGAATCCAACCCCATACCTCATTTGTGATACTGATATTGATGAGGAGGATGTGATTGTACCTTGACGGGGTTTGGAGGACCAATTATTGGTCAAGGAGTAGATTTTAATATACATTCCTCTTGCATGAATTTCAACTCTTGTCGGAATTTTTTTACTTACTTTGTTTTATTCCACTCATTGTTTTTTTCAACATGAGCTTGAGGATAGGTTATTGATTCCACACTTTTGGCCCACCCAAGGTCAAAATTATTGATAAAAGCTATTTGGGGGGGGGCATTGCTAAGTGTTCATTTTTTGACTTAGATTTTCTACAGTATACATGTGTGTTGTTGAACGTAGTTCTTCTCAAAATTTATTTTCTCAATCCATTTTTTTTCATTTGTAAACACTTGCACGATGCACTTTATTCATCATTGAATTATTATCAACAATTATTTACAATATTAATAAATAACGATCTTACCATTTTAAAGAAACCACACATTTATATACCTCATTTCCTTTGCTTCCCTAGATGTTGTAAGAATATTAGCATACCATGAGTTGGTTAGTGTTTTAAGAATTCATGCCATCAAGTCAAAATTTACCTTGAACACTTTAAATCAGTCGATATGGTCTAATGTGTCAAATGAGTGATCACACAACCCTTTTCAAACAATGTTCATAGCTTTCATAACTCGTGAAGTTTAGACTACTTGATTAATGGGAAACCATAAATGTGTTATTTTATACCTATAGGTCTAAGAATTTGTTTCTAAAATATGCATTGAGTTCTTATCCTTGAAAACTATAGTTATCTTCTTCTTGAGGTCAAAATGACATTTCAATCGACACTCCAAATTTGTGTGCAAAAGTACTTTTTAATTAAAGTCCACATATTTATTGGAGTATTTCTTTGTTGAAAACAAGTTCTATATGTGCATCTCATATCTATGGTATATAGGATTTCAATTCACTGAGAGACATCAACACAATTCATAAGAAAAATGAATATCTTAATCGAGGAAAATAGTATGTTTCCTTTGGCATACCTAAAACCCAACACTTGGAAAAATTATCAATTCCATGTAAAAGTCAACTTTGAGTTATCCCATAATGAAAAAAACTCCTATAACCCTAGAAAAACATATATAATAATTTCAAGTAGATTAGAGCCAATTAAATATGAATGGAACATTCATTAAATTTGTGATACATGCAATGTGTTGAATGCAAGAACAATGAATTTGCAAGGAAAATCAACTTGACGATGGAACAATGATAAACTATAACCAAACACATAAGAGCGAGTCCAATCAATAGAAAATATTCATTAATTGAACTTTAAAAAGATAATATCAAAGGAAAAGAGATAGTAGATGACGAGGTTTGCTTAAAAATATAAAAGTGGATTCCCAAGACTAGTGGGTAATTGAAGTCTCGACACAATGCTAGGTGATGCCTCTTGTTTTTATTTGCAAAAATTGTAAGTCAAAGTATCTTTTTCAATGTTGGTAATTTTTTAAAATCATGAACCCATGTCAAAAACCGATTACGAACTAGAACAACCAGTGTTAATTAGCATCATAGTGTTGCTAATAAATATGAAATGCAAATCACATGTCTTATTCAATCGCTTCCAATTCACAAGTGCTCTCTTCCTTGTTAGCAAGTGTTAGATCATGCATAAGGTATTTGTTGTGAGAAGATCATGGTACAAAGAGCTTGTTTCTTCATCATTTCCCACTAGCTCCACTTACCCTTTATTTGACATTGTATATATGGTATAACAATATATGTCCCATCCCTTCTTAAAGCCATAAATATGTTTGTGTAGTGTCGTTGGTGTGAGTCATAATTGGGCTCAAGATTTTTCCATACTTTAATCGATATTTAATTTCCAAATAAAACATGTTATGTCCCTAATAGTTTGTGGTCTTGATGCTATTTTTCTTACCTGACCTAATGCATGTTTTTGTAGTTTCATTGACATGATTGATAATTGAGTTAGGGATTTTCCCTTATTTTAATTGATATCTAATATTTAAATATAATAGGTTCTATTCTTAATAGTTTGTGGTATTTCTATTAATTTGAAAGGTTTCATTTTATTTGAACATTCAACAAGAGGATTTATTTGTCTTACAAAGAAAATATTCTTATACACCAATTTGAACAATTTTGTTTTATATACACACTCAAGAAGAGGGGGTCATTTTCCTTACAAATAAAAGGGTCTCATACACTAATTTCAAAGATTCATTCTATGTGCACTCCTAACAAATTCAAAAACAGAGGTCAAAATTAAAGTACCATTTCTAAAAAGGATGAGAAAGTGTGGACTTTTCCAACTAAAAAAAATAGTAATTTATATTTCAAACACTCCATTCTATGTGTACTCCGAATAAATTCAAAGACACACATGGAAATTCAATGTCAAAATGAAGATACCATCTGTCAATAGGGAGGAGCAAGTGGGGACTTTTTCCACTTAAATGGAGAGGAAAGATACACATGGAAACTCAATGTCAAAATGACGATACCATCTCTCAATAGGGAGGAGCAAGAGGGACCTTTTCCACTTTGTAAGGTAGCTAGAGAGGTAGTGGGGGGGGTGGGGCAGAGGGCCCATAGTGATAATAGTGGAGGTCATTCAATGTAAGGTGGACTAGGTCCACTATCTTATTAAATAAGGCCCACTATGGTAGTTAGATATAATAAATGGGTAGTTAGATATAATAAATGTAAGAGGACTTCTTAGAAGGTTCTACTTCTAGAAGATTCCTCCTCTAGAATGTTCTTAGATGATGTAGCACTATATAAAGGGGTTCAAGCAATATAATGAGACATGAAAAGAAGTATTGTATTTGGAGCGATAGCTCAATAGGAGGATGCCCCCTCGAAGAGGCAAGTGAAGAGGAGAGGATCCCTTCCATAATAGGATCCATTGTATGGTGTTGCCCTACCTCAAGGGTTTGATATAATAAAGTTGTGATTTTCTATATTGTTCTTCTATATCTGTTGTGGTGCTTTTGTATTCAGTCTTTGGTTCTTAACACACTTAAATGGAGAGGAATTGTTATGCAGTGAGGCATATGGATTGTAATAAATGCTAAGAAATTGATATGTCCCTTGGCATATGTGGTGTAATTATTAAACATGTATATTGCATTTAGTAGTTATTCTAATTATTTGTTTCGAAACTCATGGAGAGAAAGGTAATACGCATCTTTCCAAGGACCAATAGGACCCAAAGTTGGTTTGCTATCCATGCAAATCTTTCTACTATATAGTCGAATAATAGAACAAGTGTGTTTAAGTTGGAATGCCAAATAAAAAGTCAATCCAACTAAGTCTATCTAGCCAAAAGCGTTTTGATCTACTTCCTTTAAAAACAAATGTACACATGAGAGAGTATTTAGAACTCAAGCGTCTTGTAATGATTAAAGTACTGCTCAACACCATAATATGTTGCATTAGATAATAGCAACATTACCTTTTCTTGGAATGTTATGTAACTCTTGCTTTCAATACTTGCCTCTTACACTAAAACTATCAACTTTTAAGTATTTTAAGTTTAATTTACATGCGCAAATATGGTTTTAAACCTATTTATATCAAGTTATCATAAAATTCCAGTTAGGATTAACGACATTTTAAACACTAAACTAAAAATTAAAAATACCCATTTAAACAACATCGTTACCAAAACTTAGTATTAACATATAATTAAAAATTTAAAGTAAATTAAGCATAAATGAAATGAAAAACTATATCCTTAACATAAACTATGTTTCTCTTTTTCTTACAAACACATCGTGGATTGCTGCTATGCATCATTCTTTACTTACAAATGCATTGTACTTTATATATTTTCAATTTCAATATTGTGCGGCAGAAACTAAGCTGCTATGCCGCACTTGTTTTTGATTTAATGGTGCTCATTGTACTGGATCCAAACTTCAATCTTTTCGAAAATTGTGATACTCAACAAAATTTAAACCATTGAAAGGATTGTGATTTATTGCAATTCTTTGAAATTTGTCGTCGCATATAATCAAAAGTTCGTAAGTTTATGTGGGTTGCATGGCGCGTCACACTAATCCCAAATTCCATTGTTAAATCATAATGCAAAATTGAAAAGGGAAAAATCCGACCCTTTGTTATATTGGCATGGTGGACACTATTGTTTTCCATTTGAGTTTGAAGTCGTTTGCAAACCCTATCGGTTTGAGAAGTTGCAACCACCGTGGGAGAAAAAGGATTGTTTGTACACAACCAATTTCGACATTTGTCATAGGCCGGTTATATTACGCATGTCCTCTCCTATCAAATATATTATTGGATAAGCCATTCGGAAGGGGAAAATAGTTTATTTCATTTCAAGGATGTGAAAGCGGGTACTTTTATTTTCCAAACTTGCATGCATTGAATTTTATCTAATTGTATTATGTAGAACTCGTTGCTTCAACTTACCCATAAATTTTGCATATAAAATAAAAATAAAAATAAAAAATTATGGATTAAAATAATTTACCTTATGGGATTCGGGTCACATATACATGGGTAAATGGAAAGCACACTACATAGAGGTACTTTTGGATGAGGAGGACAAGGAGGAGACAAGTCATGCACTAGGAGAGGCACAGATTAATCCTGAGGAGTATCAACCACACAGTGAGGTTAGAGAGGATGAGTCACAGTGTTAGGAGCCCAAGAAGGTGACAATAGCCACACTTTCAGGAGTCCCCGGGTACTACACATTCAGGGCCAAAGGAACTGTACAGGTACACAATATTACAACATTGATTGATGGTGGGGTCACCCACAATTTCATTGATGCAACATTGGTCTCCATGAAGGGAATTCTGACAGAGGAGTTTGAGGGGTTCAATGTTGTAGTAGCAGATGGATATAGTATGACTTGTACTTAGAGGATCACAGGGTTACATATGACATTGGGAAACTATACATTGATCAATGAATTATACATGACTGACCTAGTGAACACCAACATAGTTTTGGGTTTCCAGTGGCTTTATTCATTAGGGGGCGTCACCACAAACTACAAAGTCATGAGGATGAAATTCAGAGATGTTGAGGGCAGGAAAATTGTTTTGAGGGGTATTTCTACAAAGGTGCCCATGATCATATCAACCAAGAGGATGGATGCCATATTTAGGAATAGGGACACAACATTGTTGGATCATGTTGTCATTGATGCCAATGGTTTGATTGATTGATGCCATTGATTGATGTCAAGTGATTGATTGATGTCAAAGGATTGATTGATTTGTGATTGATGTAATGTATATGTAATGTCCTTGTTGAGAATTATAGATGTCAAGTGGAAACCAATCGATTAATATGGATCAAGATGCATAGATGAAGATGGATCAATGAGTTGTCATTGATACATGATGAAGGTGGTTTCATTGGTATATCATGCATTGTTGGAAAAATGTATAGATGATTCATTATTGTCTTATCATGATTGATAAGGTGCACAAATGTATGAACTCCAAAGTGGTCCCCTTATGGTGAAACCCCTCACAGGAAGACGCTTTGTGGATTGAGTTATCCTAGAAGAATGGTTGGAGGACCCATGCTTGTATGTGGAATTATGAGATCAGGATCAATGAAATTGTTGGTGAAACTATCCTATATGGATAGTACTTGTCATTCCATTTCCAGTGGTATGTGGAATGTCACATAACTCCTCACGGTTTGAGAGTTATGGCCTTACGAAGTTGGAGGACCACCATATGAAGGTTTGAAGCCCCCAAGGTCAAAGAAGTCAAGTGACCTAAAAGAAGAAATCATTATTTAAATGATAAAGTAAAGTGACAAAGTCAAGGTGGATTATTTAAATAATAAAGAGAAGTGACAAATCAAGAAATATTATTTAAATGATAAAGTATTGGAGAACTTTTTATTTATGGAAAGTAGTTAACCCTGAAATAAGGAAAAATAGGTTAAGTAACCTAGAAATGGGTTAATTGACCTAGAAATGGGTTAAGTGACCTAGAGGATGAAAGTATAAATAAGATAGCTATGGTCTCTTGCACATAATTCTTTTTGTGGATCAATGCAGAGATTCTTGTGAGAGCATCTTTGGTGTGGATCTCTTGAGCATGATTGAAGATTTATTCTGAGAAAGAGAGCATGAGGAGGATCTCATGGATGCATCAAAGTTTCGTCAATATAGGATATCTTGACGAAAAAATTCTCGGAGCTTCAGAAACCCTAGTGTTTGAGGTGTACGCGGGTTGTAATGGACAAGGGCGCGTACACACGCAGGTTGTAGTGAGCCAAGGTGTGTATACACACGGGTTTCACTACTGACAGGTCGTGTACCTGTTGCAGATTGATATCTGTTAAGGATTGTTGCTTCATCTCAGTACATGTGACATTGGGAAACTATACATTGATTGATGACTTATACAAGGCTGACCTAGTGGACACCAACATAGTTTTGGGTTTCCAGTGGCTCTATTCATTAGGGGACGTCACCACGGACTACAAATTCATGAGGATTTAATTCAGATATGTTGAGGGCAGGAAAGTTGTTTTGAGGATATTTCTACAGAGGTGACCATGATCATATCAACCAAAAGGATGGAGGCCATATTTAGGAATAGGGACACAACATGGTCAACAAAGTGTTTGATCACCACATAAAAGACTACAAAGGGCCACCAACACTATCATATGGACATACATGATCTATTGGGAATGCATGACAACGTGTTTGGGCAGATTCCACTAGGGGTACCACCAGATATAGGATTTGAGCATGCCATCAAGATTGAGGATAGGGCTAAGCCCATTATCAATACCCCATACCAACATATGAAAAATTTTAAGGATGATATTGAGAAGAAAATTCAGGATATTTTGGAGATGGGACACATTAGGCCTACATCTAGTGCTTTTGTTTCTTTAGTAGTACTGGTGAAGAAAAAGGATGGAAACATGAATATGTGCATATATTCACGGGCCTTGAACAAGAAGACCATTAAGAACAAGTACCTGATTCGGAGGATTGATGAGTTACTTGATGAGCTACATGGGGTGGTCTATTTCTCAAAGATAGACCTTAGATCAGGATATCATCATATCAAAGTGCATGAGGAGGATGTGCACAAGAAAATTTTTCGGTGCCATTATAGACATTATGAGTTTCTATTCATTCCCTTTGGCTTGGCTAATGCTCCAACTATGTTCCAGTCATGCATGAACCATATATTCAACAAGCAATTGATGAAGTTATTTCCAGTGTTCTTTGATGACCTATTGATTTATAATAGGGCATGGGAGGATCATCTGCATCATGTGGATGAGATACTCAACATCATGGAGGAGTAGTCACTTTATGCCAAAGAGGTGAAGTGCTAGTTTGGATTGACAAAGAATTTGTGTTTGGGGCATATTATTGGCGCACAGGGGGTACAGGTCCATTAAGGGAAGATACGAGAAATACTTGAGGGGCCCACACCCATATCATTGACATAGATACAAAGTTTATTTGGATTATGTAGTTATTAATGATGCTTTGTGAGGGGGTTTTCTCACCTTGTAGCACCATTGACTGACCTCGTGAAGAAGGCATCATTCAGGTGGATAGAATAGGCCCAAAAATAATTTGACAGGATGAAGGAAGTGATGAGCACTTTCCCAGTGTTAGCACTACCTGACCTTTCTCATCCATTCGTTTTTGAGTGTGACGCATCCAGAGAGGGGATAGGAGTGGTGTTGATGCAAAAAAAACATCCCATATATTTTGAGATTCTAAATCTAAAAGAGCCTAAGAGGCTTCTTTCTATCTATGATAAGGAAATGTTGGCCATCATGTATGTGTTGGAAAAATTCAGGAAGTATTTGGTAGCAAAGCATTTTGTGGTGAAGGCAAACCACAACACCCTGAAACATTTCCTTGAGCAGAAGGATCTGAGTGAGATTCAACAAAAATGGTTCAACAAGGTGCAGGTATATGATTTTTACATAGAGTATGTCAAGGGGAGGAAAAATGTGGTCATAGATGCCTTGTCTTGGAGACCTACAATTTTTTCCATGTACGAGATTGCAACATATTGGAAATATCTCCTTTTGGTAGAGTATTCAAAGAACACTTTTGCAGGGTAGCTGATGGATGGAAGCATACAAGATGACATGTACATAATAATGGATGACATTATCTACTAAAAGGGTAGTCTATATATTTTCCCTGAGTCCACACTCAAGGAGAAGATCTTGAGAGAAAAACATGACCCACCATTGGCAAGGAACCCAGGATACCTGAAGACATACAGGAAAGTTCGAGAGAAATTTTATTGTAAGGGTATCAAAGGGGATGTATTGCGTCATGTGAAGGATTACTTGACTTATCAGCGGAACATGTTCAAGATCACACACCCTGCAAGTCTACTTTATCCCTTACCTATTCCAGAACAGAAGTGGGAGATTATTTCTATGGATTTCATCGTAGGGATTTTGAGGGTTCAAGGTAAAGACTGCATTTATATGGTGGTAGACAGATTGACCAAGTACACCAACTTATTTTCCATACCATCAGAGTATAGAGCTTCAGAGGTGGCAGGTATTTTCTTCAGGGATATATTTAAACTCCACAGTCTACCTAGAGTCATTGTCAGTGACAGAGATAACTGGTTTCTCATTGCTTTTTGGTAGGATTTGTTCAGATTGGCAGGGACAAATTTGACACCCAACACGAATTATCACCCTCAAATAGATGGACAACCATAGATCGTCAACAAGTGGGTTGAGGGGTACTTGCGCAAGTACGTGTCTAGAAAATAGACATTGTGGATCATGTGGTTGTATCTTGGTGAGTGCTTCTACAATACCACCCATCACATGTCTATCGGGATGAGCCCATTTAGAGCATTGTATGGTTATGATGCACCGTCATTTGTGGAGTTGGAATTTGGTGAGAGAAGGGTTCTGAAAGCCAATGATTGGGTATAAGAGAGTCAGTACATCCTGAAGGTTCTAAAGGACAACATACATATGACACATAATCAACAAAAGACATATGCATACAAGGACATGGTGGAGTGTATCTTTGAGGTTGGTGATCTAGTTTTTCTAAGGCTTCAACTATATCGACAGTCTTCTTTGAAGAAGAGTGGCATAGAGAAGATACAACCATGTTTATATGGACCATATAGGGTGATCAAGAGATTTAAAGAGGTGGCCTATGACTTAGAGTTACCGGAGGCTAGCAAGACTCACAATGTGTTCCATGTTTCATGCCTCTAGAAGGCCTTAGGTTAACAATTTATCTCTTCCATAGATTTACCACCATTGGATGAGAAGGGCCACTTGATTTTGGTCTGTGAGAAGATTCTAGCAGTTAGGGAGAAAATATTTAGGAACGAGACTATGAATGAGTACTTTGTGAGATGGAAGGATTTACCAGCAGAGGACACCGCATGGGAGGGAGACAAAATTTTGCATCACGCTAGATTGCAGTTGCTTGAGGACAAAAAATATCGAGGAGGGGGGACAATAATTTCCCCTCCCGTTTGACCTTGTTAGAGGGAGGGCGTAGTATCCTAGGGGGATCCCCATAGGCTATAATCCCCAAATAAGGGGAGCCATAGAGTTGATTAATGCCACCTAGGGAGGAAACGTCATAATTTTAAGCTGACATTAGGAAAAAAAGGAGTAAAAAGGGGATAAAGTGACTTGATGCCACCAAACTTAGGGAAAAAGTCACCTTAAGTTGCCAAGTGGAAAAAAGGAAAAGGGGGTTAGGTGAAGGAAAAAAAGTATATAA
Source organism: Picea engelmannii (assembly GCA_009831015.1). Taxonomy (NCBI): domain Eukaryota; kingdom Viridiplantae; phylum Streptophyta; class Pinopsida; order Pinales; family Pinaceae; genus Picea; species Picea engelmannii. The sequence goes on along the minus strand of ML820046.1, from coordinate 44,360 downwards.
GGAGGAGGGGAGGTACACTTTTCCTTATGAGAATTTCGATGGAGCATCTTATTTCTTTCCTTGAAGGCTTGTGCCTCAGGTTTTTTTAGTGTTTTGGCAAAACCCTTGTTTATTGGTTGGCTTTTAGTGGTACCTTGTGCTCGCCCTAGCTCAACATTGGAGTGTTAGATAATCCAAAATACAATTATCATAGTTTATAAAGTTAGAATACAAAGATTATTAATTTAGAATATTAAATTAATAATCTAGAATATTTGTTAAATAAATGTAGACTTTTAGAGATACATTATTGTTGTAAAAGATATGACTCTAGAGAAGTGTCGTATCTTAGGCTCTAAATTAGGAGATTTGTTTTAAGATGGTTAAGATAGCATTTATTGTAAATGGACACTTGTTTATTTAATAAGTGATCCATATCTTGAGTTTGTTAGGACTTTGAGCTTATATATAGCTCATTGCAAGAGTATTGAGTTGTTGGGATGTAAACTCTTGCAATGTATCTTATGTAATTTATTTTCCTATTAATAAAATTGTGTGTCTGAGGACACTTCGCCCATTATTGTGGTATCAGAGCTCTAGTAATGCTGCTGAACTGAAGAAGAGATTTGATGATCGACGGAAGAGATCTCTGCGTTGCAGACCAAGGAAAGTCGGCGCATACTCTGTCAGTAAATCGGTCAGTTATTGTTCAAATTTAAAAAAAAAACGAAAAGAAATTGTTTTTCTTTCAGTTTTCAGTCATTAGACTCAGAAAAATTGTTTCTGGCATAGTAATTCCTTGTTTTAAAAGAACGCATTACTGTCCCTAGGTTCTTTGTAGTGATACATCCGTCTCCATCCTTTTCAAACAAGCTGAAAGCCTCCTTGAACTCAGAAATCTGCTCCTCTGTAAGCCTGTCCATCATTTTCACAAAATGCCAGCAGAAAGACTACCAGAGAAACCAAAGAATGCACGCACTAGTAAATAAATTATTTGCACGCGAATAATATCTGACTGTGTCGCCCGAGATCAAAATCGATCTCACTGTCTCAAAACAGGCTGATATTTCAATACCGACTTCGATCAATCTGTATCTTACTATGGCCATTATTGCATTATTGATATTTCAATAACAGATTATTGTATTCAGATTGTGTGCGCGAATTATTTAATGAACGAATCAATAGAGGTTAATAAAATTATTATTACTTCTTCTGTGTGCATGAATCAACTGCTTCTGTGCACGCGAATCATATAGTCTCAGACCTATGGGCTTCCATATATTTCCCCAATTCGCATTCACCAGGAGACTATGTTTTTTGTTCCAAAAAAGCGTATGATAATAGACAATGCACAGTTCAGAAATTCGATCCATGATTTCTATGTGAGATCTGTGATGACCGCGTGCAAGATCCGAGAAACCTTTGTATTGTTTTTAATTTCTGGTGTGAGATCCGTGAAGACAGTATAAGGCGTACAGGCTCAAATAGATAGCGATCATCTCGATGAAGTGCCAATGCATGACCGATGAAATCTATAGTATTGTCATCTAATCTATATATTTTTTTCAACCACTATCTCCATCTGCATCGTGCTCAAACCACTATCTGTAACAAAACCGTGTGCATATTCGTGTTGACTTCAGAGCACGTGTGTTTAAAATCGCGTGGGGTGCAGATCCGTGTGCGTGAATGTCATGTGCCAGAGGATTGGAGAAGAAATTTGAGCGATTTACTAGAGCGATCTGCGTTTTTTGAAACCCTCTGTTTTCTCCTCCTGCTGATAGTGGTGGTCTTCCTTGGTGAACAACCTGCGCACTACTTACAATTACAGTCGCTCCAACACTAGCAATATTGCTTCACGCCCTGGCCTGTGTGAACGTGCTGATGGGTATATTCTTGAGGTTCGGGAGCTGGAGTTTTACTTGAAAAGATTCAGAAAAAGATGGGCAAGGGAACTGGTGCTGCTTAAAAATAAGCAATTTTTTGCAGTTTGAGGTTCTTCGCAAGGTTATTGTAAAGCATGTTTGTTTACGAGCAAGTCTTCATAAGTGTGGAATAAATTCATGTAAATTGGTGCTTTTGCAAGTCACTTCAAACTTGGCTGTCATCCAAGTGCCTTTATAAAGGCTGTCTTCATTTTGTAACTCAAAGTATTTTTTGTTTTTTAGTTTGAGGGGGGGAAAGATTGCCAGATATTTTGTAAAAGTGTAAAATTTTGAAGTTTCCTTGGAATTTGACTGGAGCCAAGTACAAAGCTCAGTCATTTTCTTCCTTGTTTCAACGACTATATGAGGGTCAAGGCCAAGCCCCGATAGATCGTCTTTGGTGTGATGCGTTTGGTGTGTTTTTCATCTTCCTTGGTGTGATTCTTTCTGGTGCGTACATTCACTACAGTCCAAATGTCGAAATTAATTAATTTATTCTCCGACTCAGATAAACTTGAAGGCACAAAATCTTATAAAACATGGAAACGACTCATTGAAAGTACTCTCATTTACAATGAACTTTGGCGTGATATCTGTAATGAAGATACTAAGCCCACTAAGCTGACAGATGTAGCGACATTAGCAAAATGGGAAGTTAAAAATTCCAAAGCATTAGCACTTATTAAAGCTTCAGTTAATGATGAAATGTATGTGCATATTGAAAATATGACTGATGCGTAGTCTGCCTTGAAAGTTTTTAAAGATTTATTTGATACTCAGCCTGAATCCAAGAAAGTTGATCTTCAATTAAAGTTGCTTCAACAAAAATTAACGGAAGGCGGTGATGTCCATGAATATATTTCCAGACTTAAAAACATTAAGCAGGAAATATTAAATGTGGGTTTTCAAGCAGTAGAAGATAGTTTTATGACTACAATCTTAATAGCTGGATTGCCTTCTTCTTATACACATTTTTTAGAGACTTTACAAGTCACTGGCAAGTTAGACAAGCTTACATTTGATGAACTAAGTGAACTATTGT
>ML820046.1:7946-38061 GCA_009831015.1 Picea engelmannii | reverse complement strand
GGGGAATGTTAGATAATCCAAAATACAATTATCATAGTTTATAAAGTTAGAATAAAAAGATTATTAATTTAGAATATTAAATTAATAATCTAGAATATTTGTTAAATAAATGTAGACTTTTAGAGATACATTATTGTTGTAAACGATATGACTCTAGAGAAGTGTCGTATCTTAGGCTCTAAATTAGGATATTTGTTTTAAGATGGTTAAGATAGCATTTATTGTAAATGGACACTTGTTTATTTAATAAGTGATCCATATCTTGAGTTTGTTAGGACTTTGAGCTTATATATAGCTCATTGCAAGAGTATTGAGTTGTTGGGATGTAAACTCTTGCAATGTATCTTATGTAATTTCTTTTCCTATTAATAAAATTGTGTGTCTGAGGACACTTTGGCCATTATGGAGATATATGCATTTTCTCTTCTTTAGAAATTCATCTCTTTGTTAGATTGTAGGATTGGATAAGGGATTGAACCATTGGAAGGTTGTTCTGAGTAACTTCTACAGGCCAAACCTACTGGAATAGTAGAAAGAGGGGTTTTGAAGGGGGGCGAGCTCATTTCAATGCATTTGGAATAGGGGTGAACCCTCCATCTATGGATTAGGTCCAATTGGAAGAGCTTCAAACCCCATATAAGTTGGATAAGGTCTCTTATTGAGAGAACGAAGCTCCTAGTATGCAGGTCTGAGGGTTTCAAGGTGGAGTTGTGGTAGACCGAGTGGCCGGAAGGGGGCTCGCTAGTAGCTGGAAAGCTGGACAACGCCTTGTTGAAGAATATTTGGGTATTGGTAGGATCAAATAGAGGTGGCAAGAGGGTGCACTAGGGTTTCCACAGGTTGGGCGACACCATCTAAAGAAACGTTTGTAGAGTACAACAGTCCAAGTCATACGAAACAACAAATTTGTTTATAATAGTCACATTCCCATGTTTTAGCATCTGTTGTTTCTTTTTTAGAGAAATTTGTAGCTGCTAAAACAACCATTAGAACCTTGTTATTTCTATGATATGGTCATAATAAAAATTTCCAATCTGCTTCTTATCTTATGAACAATTGGTTTCATTTGATCTATTTGATGGAAAAAGAATTATGATCTATTGAAATTTCTAGTGAGATACTATACCTACAACTTGTTTGTCTAAAGTACAACAAAAAGAAAGCATAAACCCTCAATATTTACCTAGGGATATTACACATTGACACAATAACACTAATGCCTCTATGCATTACGATATTCTACCATATTGATTGGTTTCCTCTTTGGAGGAGGTTATCAATTTCTCTTCTTATAGGCTCATGCCCTTATGCATTATTCTGTCATCATGGGATACTTCATATTTTCAACCAAACTCCATTTTACGTGGGAAGCTCCCAACCCTAGAATTTCTTTCATTATGATAAACCCTATAATAAAACATTTGCAAATAAAAAATTAATCATGTGAAGTTGCATTTCAGAATTTAGAACTCATGCCAATGTATAGGAAATCTCTCCTTTAGAAACATTTGTCTCTGTCTCACCAAATAAATATTGAGATATTAATAGGGCCAAACGGTCCTTACAATCTAGGTTCTCACAGATATGATTTCAATAACTTCAAGCCTTTTGTATTCTTTAAAGGCTAATATGTTAAATAGTTCCCTTTCCCTATAAGCTCATCTCAACCATCATGCTTGTTATTTATAAAGGAAATAATTATGGATGAACTTTGGTTATATGTAATAACACTACTAATGTTTGATATAGTTATTATGATGAAGCATAGAATATCAATGTGCCTCCCAAAAGGAAATCCAAGGATAAAGGAAAATCTCCACAAGTTCAGGATGAACTAAACATATCTCAGAGGTTGTTATTTAAAATATGTCAAGTCTTATAGGATCCTTATTCACAGTTTCTCGCTTTTCCAATGAAGTAAAGTGGGAGAAGAAAGAACAATAGAGAAGCTTTGATAAAATGAGAAAATGGCAAGAGGAGAAAAAGGAATCTCTTGAAGATATGCCCAGAATGAAAAAGAAAGAGGTTGGTTGTACTCTTGTGGCATAGGAAAACTACAAGTCATCTTGCATAAAGTTGAAGAATAATATTAAAGGAAATTTTAGCAAGTGCTACCACTTGTTTGAAGTAGTTGAGAGAGTGATCCAGAGATCCCATCTTCCTTCTCTCTCTGAGTCAAGTGCACTTAAAGTAATAGAGTGGTGCATGGAAGGTCTCGAAGATTATATAAATATGGGGAAAGTAGTGATAAAAATATTGTCAAATGTGTCTAAGGAAAGGTTGAAGAAGTATATTTCATTTTCTTTAGAAAAATAAAATGTGGTTGTTGATTCTATTTCAAGGAAATACGAAGAAGAAGGGTCCCTACAATAAGTTCATTTGTATTTAAGAAGACATTTGAACCTTAAATCCAAAACTCTCTCTGAGTTTCATACTTCAGCCACAACTAGGCATTCAATATTTACCAAAACCTATGAACGAGTCAATTTTTATTTTTTCTGGTACGGTATGAAACACTAAATCCACACCTTTTTGGTTGAATGTGATACGTGTTAAATAAATAAGGGTGAAATTGTCAAAGATCCAAACACACTCCACAAAATCTCGTTTCCACCTACTATTTGGACGGATATTTCTATGGATTTCATTGTTGGATTACCTAAATCAAGAAATAAGTCAGTCATCATAGTAGTAGTAGATCATCTTTCCAAATATGTTCATTTTTTTCTCTTCAATGTCCATTCAACACATCTAGAGTGGTTCAATTTTTTATGGATAATATATTCAAACTCCATGGCATGCCTCATTCTATTGTCTCTGACTAGGATTGAACTTTCACCAACAATTTTTGGCAAGAATTGTTGAAAATCCAGGAAACCTAATTGCATCTCAGTACCACGTCTCATCCCTAGACTGGTAGAAAACCATGTCAACAAGTGTTTGGAAATGTATTTGTGGTGTTTTTCATCCGACAGAAAAAATCAGTGGGCTCAGTGGTTACCCCTAGATGAATGGTCATACAACACATCTTACCATATTTCCACTCAGATGACTCCCTTTGAAGTTTTCTACAAGAAAAATTCACCATCAATTCTCTCATACATGCCAGGTGTCTCCAAGGTTTAAGAGGTTGACATCAGTCTTATAGTCTACATGGTCATTCTCTGTACACTCAAAGAAAATTTGGTCCTAGTTTAGAATCGCATGAAGCAACAAGCAGATCATGGTTGTTTTGAATGTCAATTCGCTAAAGGGGACAAGGCGTTTCTTCATCTACAACCTTATACGCATAATTCACTCAAAGCTCAACACTGTCAAAATATTTCCCCCAAATTTATGGTCCTTATACAATTCTCAAGTAAGTGGGGCTCATGGATTACTAGTTAGCTCTACCTAATCACTCTAAGCTCCATCTTGTTTTTCATGTCTCTTTCTTAAGGAAAGTGATTGGAACGAAGTGTCAGACTCAAACCAATGTCCCAAAGTTGGATGAAAAATGTTTTGTTTGGTTGCAACCATAATCAGTATTGGACCAACGTGAGTTTCGTCTCTGTTAGCGCGCCATCAAGGATTTTTTAGTTCAGTGGAAGTATACACCACCAAAAAATTCCACCTAGGATCCGACTAGCATTTTCGAACAATTTCCTCATCTCAAGCATTGAGGACAAGGTTATTTTTCAAGGGGGAGGTCATGTTTGGGACCTAACCTCCCTAACCCCTCACGTAGGTAGAATAATATATTTTCCATGTAATAAAGGCCAACATTAATAAATAAGGTCGATTTAATAATGTCAACAAGTCTAATGTAAAATAACTTAATATAAACTTTTGCTTCTATAAGGATCCTCCTCTAGAATGATATTTAGAAGATAGAATTAGTATAAACATGAGTAGAAGTCATGAAAAAATCTTGTGTTGAGAATTATTGTAATAGAGCTCTACTCTTTTGGATGTTTCCCCCTTGAAATGATAAGTGAACTTAAATTTCTATCAATAAAGATATCATTTTTAGTGTTGTGATTCTCTATATTTTGTTGTTCCACTGGTGTTTGCTGCAATATTTTTTCTTCTTCTTATTCTTATTATTATATTACATCTAGTACCTTACAAACCTACTACCAAATAAAAATAAATAAACCCTTAATTCTCCCTCTTTCCAACAACATATATTAGAAATGAGCCGTAAGCGATTCTAGATTGTTTTCAATGGTGTGAATCCCAGAGTTTTGATAGTATTGAAAAAAATACATCCAATCTAAGGATACGACCAATGTTTGAGTTCAAGTTCCTTAAAATTTTCTTGTTGTGGTTGTAGGGATGAGAGAATTCTGACCAACAAGCTCATATTGTGGTATGTCGACCTAGAAATTATGAGAGAGACTCTTAAGAAAATGGGAAGTTGAGAATCAAAGTATGAGGATGTGGGAAATCTGGTATATTAAGTCATTTTGAGTTCGAAAACTGGGAGATATGTGGGGTGGATAGGAAGGAAATGAAAACGATGGCCCTGAAATTGTTCCACTCCATAATGATTAACTAGAAAACCAACAAAATGGCAAGTTAACTAATTTGAGAGAAAATAATTAGTACAAAATGATCGACCCCTTCCCGCGAAAGCCTCAAGATCTTCAATTTCATGCTAAAATCACACATGCTTCCATGGTTGAACATGGTTTCGTGGTTTAGTGCAAGTAGGTTTTATGGTTTTGTTCAGGTCCAATTAAGTTTTTTTTATGTTTTTGTTGTTTTGTATTTTTTTTATTATTTTATTATATTATTATATTACAAATATAATGTGTATTTCTATATATATGAACCATATACTATTATATAACTATATAAGAATATACTAAATTATATACTGATACATAAATTAGATAGAGATATTATAATTATATATTATAATATAACTAGAATATATTACAATTAAATATAAATTATCTATGATATATTGTAGTTAATATATAACTATTAATATATTTTTATAGCCTATATGTTTATCTGTGTATTAATTTAATAATATCTAATATTATAACATTTATAATAAGTAAGCTCCTGTGGGCATCTCAATTGGCAAGTGTCATGATATGAAGTGTTATGTTCGATGAGGTTTTGAGTTCAAATCCCCTTGATTTACCCGTGCATGTGGAAGGGGCATACATGCGGCACATGGAAGTGTCTGTGTCATGCCAATATGAGACTAACCCAGTTGTCGATTCCACCAGTGATAAAATAAAATAAAATAAAAATATTTATAATAAGTACGATGTAAGTATATGTGTTTTATCTTTGCAAGTTAAAGGCATGAATATAGAAGGTAGGGTAAATATATCGTTAATGTGGCATATTCCCTTAATATCCCATGTCAAACTAGTTGGGGGTATCAATGTCAACATACATCAATTTGGTGATGTTGAATTTTATTATGTAGGTACAAAGTTGATTGAAGATGAAATGTACAATGATCAACCACTTGATCCAATTATATTAATATTTGATGCTAGTTGAATTAACTTGGATAAAATAATATAAACATATGGTAATTTATAACAATATATGTTTCTAGTGGTGGCTAGCATTAAGTTGAGTGAAATGCGAGTTAGAGTTTCCTAAGCATGAGGGAATGCAAGTTATGTTATTATGTCAACTCATCGGAAAAAATGCTACTAATTCATATTCATGTAGTTGTTATCTAGTCATATTTTTTGTCCCTAGACTAAATTGGTAATTTAAGTAATCATTTTTAGTTGTCACTTAAAATTTCTCAAATTCGATAGTATAAAAATATTCTGACTAAATTTTTTGGTCACGTAGTCACTAATTACCCATTTTGTACTAGTGAATAGACTTTTATTTTTATTTTAATAGATAAATATTTACATTTATCATTGTTCTCTTTTAACGAATCCTTCCAAGATGATGAGCATATTTGTATGTGGATTTATATATAAGACTTATCTGATTATGTCTTCATATGTATATGTTATTAGTCTTTATCCCTTTGTTACAACTATCTAAGTGAAGGATTTATGTAGGGATTACCAATGCTTAGGTCTATTCATGATCCAGGTGGATATTGGTGGCCACCCACATGTTCCAAATTCCAACTGGCTCATCTTGACAGTTTTGAGTTTAACACGTTTCTCTGTAATGGGGACATTTCTTTGTAATTGTGGGTCCTTCACTTATAGGGTTGTCCCGAAGCCCTACACAGCATCCAGGTGGATAATAGTGGTTGCCCACCTATTCCAACTGGCTTATTTTGGAAGTTTTCATGTTAGTAAATCTTTATGTACTTCCAGGTCCATTTTGGGGCCCTAAACAGTGTTTTATTGGATTGTCACAATCAAACTATAAACATAGTTAGATTTTCATGTCATAATGTATAGTTCTTGAAAATACCTTTCCAACGGGCTATCACACACCTAAAAAGGAGGTCATGTGAAAACGTTATGACCCCAGGAAGTTGATGTACTAACTTACCCCAACGGGGCCCACATGAATTTTGGCGCTTCGTATCCTAGGGTTAGGTTTTTGGATGTCTAGGGTTTTGGAATTCATGTTTATTATAAAAATGCCTTCAAAGTCTCATTGTATGCATCTTCTCGCGAATGAGCGTAGTCATCACATCTCTTCTCAGAGATAAGTTTCCACCATTCTAGTGAGTCTTTCACTCTAGATTTTTACATCCTCTATACATTTATTTCATTAATAAAATCATGTATCATTGTATTTCTCTATTTCTGGTAATATTTATGTGCACTTCATTGTAATATCTTTGCTTTCATTTCGTTTCGAAAATAATCTGGATTAGTTCATTTGTTAATGTTATTTCTCCTACCTAGGATAGAATATTTTTTTTTCAACAATTATCTTAGTTTTAATTTGCATCCCTTTGCATTAAACCATTCACTCACCCTCATACTAGTAATGAAAGTTGGGCCAGAGTCCAGATGGGTCTCCTAATCAAAATGTTTTGAAGTCTAATTGGGACCTCATACCAAGGAGTACCCATCTCTGTTGAAGGGCGTCTTGTCCACGTCAACACCACCCCTATGCTCCTTGGGTTGATGGGGCACTAGAAATTTTCACCAACTTCCCTCAAATTCACTATAAATAATCACAACTCTGATACCAGTGTTCTCTATCTTGCTATATGTTTTCTTATGTACACAATATGGCTAAAACAATCATACAATTTACGTTAAAGTACATTTAGAATTAAACATCTAGAGAATTCATTAAATAAACACAACATTGTAGCAGTGAAATACACAACATACAATCATCATAAATACATTAAACCAAATACTTATCTTTTTAAATAAAGGTTACACAATTGTCTTCAAATGTGGGATGTTCCTCCCATCCATAAGCACTATTGCACCGGTTATTTTTGCAATAGGCCACCTCCGAGATGGGGCTATGAATCCACAAGGAAAAATGAGAACTCTCTCTCTCTCTCTCTCTCTCTCTCTCTCTCTCTGCTCAATTTCCCACTAATTACACAACCTGTTCACTCACCCAACCATCCCAACTCACCAACTCTCTTTACCCCTTCAGTCTGCACAACCTAGAGAAGTGGATTACCTTATTTACAATGTAGTCCCTTAGGATATCACACTTATGTCATGGGGTCCAACACATAATGGCTAGTAAAATATCAATGTTGGGATATTTAGAGATTAGCAATTACAATTTCACAAAAAAATTACATGAAGGAAACATAATAGCCTAACTCTCATCTTAATTCCCATTACAATCACAATCTATCCTTTCTTATAGGCTTAATTCCCTTCCTCTTTCATCTCGTACCAAGACAGAATATGGACATATTGATGATATAATGATGGTGACATTGAATCACAACTACCTCAAAAGTATGGGTTAAGAATGAATGCTTTGAAATTTCCACTTGGTACTCAAAGAACTCCACCTAACTACCTTAGCATGCATCCCAAATTTGATAAGTGATTTGGATTATAATAAAGTGTCATTATTTTTGCATTGGCTTCTCTAAGCCCCCTTAAGCCCCCTCTTGTTTGTCTCTCATGGAATCATAGCCCCCCATCATTTTAGCCCCCCTTGTCTTGCAGTTAACTATGCATTTTTTTATTAACAACTTTGATGTACATCATTTACAATTCTCATACCTTTGCTATATTGTTTGGTTCATGACCTACCTCATATATATTCATTGCATTGCATTTCTGAGGATCAAAACTAGGGTGTTACAATAGGTGGCCAAAATAGTCTTTGAAAACCCATTCTCTTGGATACTGAGTTTATCTAGAAGTGTCACTCTATTAAATACACCTTTACTGTAATTATTTATCATGCATGACCTATGTGTTGTATGTTCCATCCTGAATTAGTCGAATGTTATTTTTCCTCAAGTCAGGATGGGTGATATGTTCAAAAAATTTATACTTTATCCTAATGGAAAATTTTTAGGGTGATTTTCATATCATATCCTTGTTTGATCCCTTAAAAGTATTTAAATACTTTAACCTTCACTCTTAAATGGGACTTCAAGACAAAAAACCTAAAAAATGGCAATCACTTGTGCATTAAGTTTTACCTTTAAAACAAAATAAGGCATGTGTTCATATGTACAGATATACTAGGAGATAACAAGAAGATGTTTTATTCTCATTTGTTTACTATATAGTAGTGCAATTTTTCATAGGTAATCCTATTCAACAGTAATCCTCATCAATGGAAATCCTCTCAACAATTCATTTGCAATGAATTCTTCATAATCATTAAATAGTTATTTCTCTTTTGTTGGAACATTGCTTTATACCACCACCTAGTTGTCCTTGGCATAAGGGAAAAAAACACTTGGAATTCTTCACTTCTATTTAAGAATCTATTCGGAAAAAACAAAAACACCACTCTATTTATACTTCTTCCACCCTCTTCCTTCATGGGGTGCAACCTCAATTTCTTCGCTCCCTTCTCAAACTAAGAGGTTTTCTTCTTGTTAGACGATATTTCTATCATACTACCATGACCTACCCAATAACACATGGCATACTTCAATTTGTATCGCATTACAAATTTGTTTATCATGGTAATTTCCAATATGCATAATTACCAAACACTACTAAAAATAAATCACTTAAGTCCCTTTTTCAACTACGATACTCTATATGCAATAATATGAGGCATACACTTCAACTATAACTTTTGCATCACCTCGGTGGTAATGATTTCTTTTTCAATACCACAATACACAATTAGAGTACATAACTTACCTCTAATCTTTAATTTCATGTTGAATATGGACCTTCTGTTCTTCGAATCCTTTTTTTCAATCCTCTTCTCTAGGTTTAGTAAAACTCTTTTGAACATTATGGTCTCTCTATACCCTTGATGAACATTAAGAAGACTCTCATTCAAACATTTTCTCTTGCACCACTTCTTCCTTCACTCTAATTCTATAGGAATTCATATGCTATGTACCCATGTGATTCACACTTGAAGCAAATCCCATTAAATATTCCTCCTATTCCTCTGCCATAACCTATTCATCTTCTGACATTACATACTCCTATGGGATTTTTATTGTGTGCACTCATACTATCCTTTAACTCTTCTCGTTGTTTGTCCTATTTCAATCACCTCTCTTCCTGTGCCTCTTATTCCTCTTCCTCAAAAAATTTGTTATTATTTTCTTGGCATATCTTACTCTTGTTTTGATGAAAATTGATAGGATTCCTCAACTAAGTGAAACCCCACCATGCTCAAATAATATTGAATGGAAAATATAAGGCCATTTACATACCTTTACACTGGCTCTTCAATCTCATAATTTTTTCTAGATCTTAAAGGGAAAATCTATAAAATTCTTTTATATATTATTTTGCATACATGACTTTTTTCTTAAAAGTATCATCCCCAGCCACCAACTGGGCTATGCCACTTAAAATTTCAAACTCTGATACTAATTTAATTCATAAAAATACTCTGCAAATGCATATATTCATACAAAAAAAAACATAAATATACATGAAACTTACACAGGAAAAACCCATGAAAATAAATGTATAAATATTAACACAACACATAAATTAACACACAATTGCCACTTATCTTTGATAACAATAATACCACTTTGTAACATCCCCAAGCCCCTACTGGGAAATGCTTGTTATAGCAAGATTTGCCTCACCATTGCTATCTTGCAGAGAGGGCTTTTTTCCATTTCCCTATGTAGATTTGTCATCCCTTTTTGATGAATCCAGAGCTAAAAATACATATTTTTCCACATATACATGCCCTATCTACTATACAACATGCGTATACATAGGTTGCTCCACTACAACCTGCATACATCGGGATTTGTGCCAGAAAATACAAAAATGAAGTCGAGTTTCCATGTCATGACAGGAGATATTTGATCCTTGGCCTTCCATATACTGGAAGCGTTCCGACTCAGCCCTTTAGTTTCATTTTGAAGGCTATGAGAGAACAATTCCGAGCTATGGAAAAAAGGAGAAAGCATTCAACTTTGAGAGCAAAGTTACTCTGGATAAATTACTTCATATTGAGTCTGCATCCCTTTGTCCCTCAAGTCTGAACACAGTGTTCAACCCCCAAGCTCTTCCCCTATTGTTGAGAGAACCTCATTGTCTCTTTTCTATGAGCTTGCCTTTGGTGGAGGATTGAAGTGGTGGAGGCCCAGTTGGAAGGAACTTGGTTTCTTGGTTTCGAACCATGCCGACATGGAATTATGTTGTTGTCGCTTCTGTTGATCATTTATTAATAGAAATACTCCTTTCCCGTCCAATTGGTATCGTGCAAATATATGATTATTATCCATGGGCATATTTGTAATTTTTATTAATGGATTATGCTATCTAATGTGCTAACCCCTTTATATTATCACTATATACTTTCTCTGCTTGTTTGTTGAGAACTTGTTGCAGGTACAAAGCTTTGGGTCAAAGTGCTCAACAGTGGAACATCACAAAACGTTGGAATGAGGTAGACCTCTTCCTTATCTCGCTTGCACATTGGTTTATATAGCATATGTTGGAATTGAGTAGATTTCTGCAGTCATACCTGTCTGTTGTGGTTTACCCTGGCCATAGAGAGTTTTTCCCTCATAACAGAATTGGCGACTCCACTGGGGAGAGATATTCTTTCTAAGGGTTGAAGTACTTTTTCTCCTTGCATTTCTTTTTTTCCTTTGTGTTTCTTGTCGTATCACTTCTTGACAGATTCTGTTCACTTTGGGTCTAAGTTTTCATCCTTTTTATCCTTGCCTGGCCTTGTTTTCAAGCATGTACGTGCCCTATTACCTTGACAGTCGCGTACACATGCGTGATGTCTCACTGCGAGCTGTGTATATACATTATGTTTCCCTGAACAATCGCGTACACATTATTTCCTTTCTTGGTTGCTTGGTTTGGTGGTTGTTGGTTGGGATTTGATGATTGTTGAGCCTTCTTAGGTCTCTATAGTGCCTGTTCAGCTTCTCTGGGTTGACAAGAAACCTGTTTGGAGTTGAATTTTTGGGCGTAGTATTTCTCTTCATTTTCATTTTTTATTTGTCCTTGAACTCTAGGTTGTTGCTTGGCTTATTGGTATTCTTCTTGAGTCATTTCGTTTATACACAGTAGAATTTATATATCAGTTTTCTTTTCAGTCCATGCATTTTCTCTTTAATATATTGAAAATACAAAAAAAGTAGGCATTTTACATAGCTTGGCATTTTTGTCTTCTGAATCTTTATCATTAGCTTAGTGCATTTAGTGAAAGATTGCATTTTACTTCTGAATTGCAGAGTTGAAATTGAAAATTGCATTGTTTTTATACACATATTATTCATTGAAAAGTTAAAATTAGACTTTGCATTATATTTATATTTATTTTCTTGCAGAGTCATAATATTATGAGTTTCACTTCCATACCCTTTTGAGTAAGCACGGCTAATAAAATTTACGCTTTAAACTAAAATTGATTAGTCACGATTTTATTTTTAGGGTGCACAAACTAGTCTAGGATTTAGTGCCTTGTAATAGGATTTTGTGAGTAAACTTCTCCAAGTCAATTAAATCAACATATGTGTCTGAGACAGGGAGTTGAGAAGTCCATTGTATAATTGGTAAGATCAGGAGGCTCCGCTCACACTGGAGCTAATCACGAGGTCGTGTGAAGTTAGTTGAAGGGACAACCCCCGGATACTCGCCTTGCGTCAAATATATTTCTGTGGATTTATTCATGTTTGGGGATCTTGCTAGTACCCATACCTCTGTGAGAGGCGGTGATTTCAAGGTTTCGGGCTTTCCTACCCTACCCATATGGTAATCCAAACTTACGACTGCTCGCCTGTGCATCGATTATACAGTGGTTTATTAGTTTCTTGACTTAGGTATCTCATAGGTTACTTGCAGGGGTTATTCTGCTTGTACCCTGGGTTAGATAGGGGTCGAAAAACACACAACCTTTATGGAGGATTACCTCTCCGGGGGGATCTGATCAAATGGTTGTTAAGCCCACGAGGGCCCCTATAATTGATTATGTTACCTCCAAACTTTAGCAGGGAGTCTCAGGTCCCTCTTGGACAAGACATACCTTCTTTAGCAAGGGAGGCCACTCAACCACTTTATCCCGTTTGCATGCATATTAGTCATTTGAATTTTTGGTATGCTCTTTGATTATTAGCTGACCATAGGATTTCGTGTTGAGTCTTTGTTATCATGGATAGTGGAGTTACTTTTGCTCCCTCGTTTACTGCTACCCCCCCCATGACGTTCATGGGGGAAAATCTATCTGCTTTTTATAATGGTATGCAGAATTATGGTACTCAATCAATGCCTTGGGTCTCTAATCATTTTTCTCATGGTATGTCTGATATGTCTTTGCACTTTCCATCCTCTGTCTCGCCTCCTTATGAAAATACAAGTTTTGGGTCTGGGGGCATGATGCCTCCTTCTTATCCCTCTCCGTTTGGTGGGAGTCATATCTTTCAAACACCTCTTACTATAGGAGGTTGGAATATTCCTTCCTACGAATCCATTATGCAAGAAGTAAGTGCCCAAATATGCAATGATTCTACTTATTACACTCCGTCTACTTATCCTTCTTCCGCCATGTCGGTTCCTACGAACACTTTTCCCATGGTTGACCTCCATCTGTCCTCTGGTGTTTCATTTGGGGGAAGTTATTTTTGTAGCATGGGCAACCCCCTTCACAAAGTTCCTTCATCTAGGGGCAACATATATCCTCACATGAGTAACCCTTGTCATGTCGCTTTCTCTTTGCAAGAACCTTCTTCAATGTTGATGCCCCTACAACCCTCTATGAATCAGTATGGAGGAGGATACTATCTTGCCGAACAGGGACAGGGTGTAAACCAGGATCTTTCCTATCCTACAATATCTCAAAACCAATATTTACTTCGACTTTGGTCTCAAATGTTGTAATTCATCACTGTCGCAAGTCTGGTCACTGCTAGTCATATTGGAGCTATATCTCCTACCTCTGCTAATCATGTTGGAGATTGGTCGAAAACCTCTGCAAGTCACGTTGAAGACCTACAACCAGTCGATACAAGTCATGTTGGGGGCACAAGTCCAGTCACTGCGTGTCATACTGGAATTATATCACCAACCTCTACTAGTCATGTTGGAGATTGGTCGACAACCTCTATGGGTCATGTTGAAGACCTGCAACTAGCCGCTGCAAGTCATGCTGGGAGCACATGTATGGTCACTACTAGTCACACTACACATACATCACCAACCTATTTTGGGGATCCATTGCCAACCTCAGAGAGTCATGTTGGATATTTTCTACTAGCCTCTGCAAGTCATGCTGGGAGCATGGCACCAGCCACTGCAAGTTATGTTGGTGGCATTCATATGATTGAGAAACCTATACGTCTCAGACGTAAGCCTAGATTCCTTTGCAGGATTTGTGAAGGAAGTCACCTTACTTGTTTGTGTCATGTTATTGTTGGGATACTAGAAGCGTGGGGCTCACCTAAGCGCCCTTCAGGTTCTGAGCCATCTATGGTTTCACAATACTTTGTTCCTTCTTTGGTTGATACAACAGTCACGTCAATTCAATCTTCGGCCAACACCCCTTTTCCTTTAGGGGTTGATGCATCCTTTGACCTTGTTGTCTCACATCTCGTTCAACCTGTGGTCGTGTCGATGCAATCTTTGACTGACACCTCTCCTATGTTCAGGGGTGATGCGTCTCTTGACCTTGTTGTCTCACATCTTGTTCAACCAATGGTCATGTCGATGCAATCTTCGACTGACAACACTCTTGTGTTTTGGGGTGATGCACCTCTTGACCTTTTTTTCTCGCATCATATTCAACTAATGGTTGAGGAAGTGGTCGTATCGATGTAATATTTGATCGGCCCCACTCTTCTCTTGGAGAGTGACAAGTCTAAGTAAGCGGTCATGCCAATGCAATTTTTGGTCAATCTCCCTCTTCTGGTTCTGGTTCTATACCTTATATGCCATGTCCTTAGAATTTCTAGTACTTCACCTTCTGAACAAGAGAGAGTTTTAATCTTTTCAATTTCTCTCCCTCCAAGTCTTGACGAGGTTCCCTTTGATTGGGATGGTCTTGTGGGGTATCCAATGCCTTCGCCTATGTCTTTTCTAGGAAGATACATTATCCGATATAACACGGAGACGATAACCTCCGTTAGCACTTTTCCCTCCTTGACTTGGAGAGCTTCGAGTCTTCCCAAGCTTGTGTCGGTTCTTTGTAAGATACTGACATTCCACAGAAGGTCTGCACGGGAGCCTTGGCCTCCCTCGTGACTTTCCGCCTAGAATATCCCTAACGAGTCTTAGTTAATCTCTTTTCCGACTCGTCTAAAAAAACAAAATATTGTCGAGTGATTTGTCCCTTTCACACTCGTTAAATTGGATTTGAAAGGTCACGAGTCTTAGTTAAGCTCTTTTCCGACTCATTACCAAAAATAGAAAAGATCGTCGAGTGAACTTGTCTTTTTCACACTCATAAATTGGATTTGAAAATACTTCTATTTGGCACAAGTTTATCCCTTTTTCACACCAATAGACTAAAAGACATAAAAAAGGACATTTTTTGGCATTAAGTTGTGATTGCATCTCATGCCCTCGCTTGCAATATTGAGCCTTTAGTCGTTTCTCGCTTTGCATTATAAACCGTTGCCTAAGAAATTTTTTCATCCTCAACCAAGTAGAGCCTTGTTTATATCCTTCACAATTTGACACCCTATACCCTACAGGGAACATGACCCCGAGTGTCCATCTCCCACATGCATTTCCTTGCATTGAGCATAGGTACGTTCCACTACTGGAACTAGTTTTGCTTGCTTGCGACACTTGTTTCCTCCTTTGTATCATATCATTCATTTGTTATGAAAAAACAAAAAATTCGGGCGGGAAGGGAGTACTATATTATATTTGGCAACAGTCGTGTCACCTTTGAACAGAGAAAAAATTATTGAGTCCTTGTGTCATCATAATTTTGGGTTTAGCATGGCCTTAGGAAGCTGAGATCATTATAGAGCTTTTCTCTACCGACTGGTTACTCTTCCAGCCCCTATAGAGAACATTATTGATGCCTCCTACATCTAATAGTTACATCACTGAGTCTATGTTGGCAAAGTATACCACATGTCTCATGCTCTTGTTCAAAGGAAGTCTAAGAACTTGTGTCGTCCATTCCTCAGAACTCTTGACTTTGCATGTTGGCCATACCCTCAATTTTTCTCAGAATCACATGATACTATGGTCTTATCATGCACACTGGCCCTACTTTCATCATTGGTAGGTCACCTTGAACCCAACAATCGACATTTCATCATTGGTCGTTGACTAGGTGGTTTCCCTTGTGTTCGATGATAAGACATCTATTCACACTTTGGGATTTGTGCAGTGTCTTGGATGCCATTATCCTTATTGGTGGTTTCCTCACCTTTGTCAATAGTTTTCATCATTAGCTTCTATTCAGAGGGTCTTTTTCGTGTACCGCTTCCATTTGGCACACGCGAAATACACACAAGGTCGTTGGTTCGTGAACATGTTCTTCATCCAATCTCCACCAAATTATGAAGCTCCTTCTTTGTTCCTCATGCTGATTGATGAGACATGTTGTAATGCTCTCCTTTCAGCGGGTCTCTTTCCATCGACTTCAACTCATTTATTCTGGATATGGGACCTAGAGTTTTATGAGTACCTTGAGACTTGTAGTCATGAGTGGAAGGCTCTCTCGCCATTGATATATGGGAATAAATCAATGTCTCATGATCAATGGATTCCTCAGGTGTTCCACATCGACTCCTTTATTCACACTTGTAGGAATGTACTCAATGGCTTGATACCTACTTTCATTATTGGTAGGTTGTCTCACGTGTTTTAACGGTATACCTCAATGACCGGTAATCAAATGATGTCTCATTGTGTTTGACCTCAATTCCTTTATTCACATGATGTAGACTTGCACCTTTGGCAAATGTGTAGAATACTTGAATACATCACTATGTGGCTGCAACTTTCCTGAGTTGTTGCTTCCTATTCATTGGACCAACACCTATTTGACTACAGTAATCATGGGACATCATATTATACTCCATCATATACAAATATATTTAGATTGGTTTTGAGACTGGTTCTACTAGGCCTTGTTCGTGATTATGAGAACTTTTGGAATATAACCGCATTTGTATTTGCCTATTCATGGCCATGGACACATATTTGGTATATTTTCCACATGGATCTACATTGTATTCTATTGGCATCCATGTATGTAAAGTCAAAACAAAATGTAATGAGCAACTATTCTTTCTAGCTGGGTTTACACCACTCCACTTCTGGGTTATTTATAATGTATTCCAGCCATCGCAGATACTCCTCTGATCTCACACATTAGGGGGCATCTTTTATAGCAAGATTTTCCTCACCATTTCTATCTTGCAGAGAGGGCCTTTTTCTATTTCCCTATGTAGACTTGTCATCCCTTTTTGTTGAATCCAGAGCTAAAAATACATATTTTTCCACATATACACGCCGTATCTACTATACATCATGCATATATGTGGGTTGATCCACTATAGCCTGCGTACATCGGTATTTGTGCCAGAAAATACAAAAATGAAGTCGGGTTTCCATGTCACAACAGGAGATCGCTGATCCTTAGCCTTCCATATACTGGAAATGTCCGACTCGACCCTTCAGTTTCATTTTGAAGGCTATAAGAGCACAATTCTGAGCTATGGAAAAAATGAGAAAGCATTCAACTTTCAGAGAAAATTTACTCTGGAGAAATTACTTCATATTGATTCTGCATCGCTTTGTCCCTCAAGTCTGAACACAGTGTTCATCCCCTAAGATCTTTCCCTATTGTTAAGAGAACCTCATTGTCTCTTTTCTATGAGCTTTCCTTTGGTGGATGATTGAAGTGGTGGAGGCCCAGTTGGAGGGAACTTGGTTTCTTGGTTTCGAACCGTGCCAACATGAAAGTCTGTAATGTTGTCGCTTCTGCTAATCATTTATTAATAGAAATACTCATTTCCCGTCCAATTTGTATTGTGCAAATATATGATTATTATCCATGGGCATATTTGTAATGTTTATTAATGGACTATGCTATCTAATGTGCTAACCCCTTTATATTATCACTATATACTTGCTCTGCTTGTTTGTTGAAAACTTGTTGCAGGTACAAAGCTTTGGGTCAAAGTGCTCAACAATGGAACATCATCAAATGTTGGAATGAGGTAGGCTTCTTCCTTATCTCGCTTGCACATTGGTTTATATAG
Source organism: Picea engelmannii (assembly GCA_009831015.1). Lineage (NCBI taxonomy): Eukaryota > Viridiplantae > Streptophyta > Pinopsida > Pinales > Pinaceae > Picea > Picea engelmannii. Next base: position 20,279 of record ML820046.1, on the reverse strand, counting down.
CATATGTTGGAATTGAGTATATTTCTGTAGTCATACCTGTCTGCTGTGGTTTACCCTGGCCATAGAGATTTTTTCCCTCGTAACAATGCCACCTCAAAAATTTTGACCTCTGATACCAATCCAATTTACAGATATGCTCTTTAATTTCCCCATTACCAGAAACTCAACAAATATCTTCTGATGCCATTTAATTAAATAGATGCTCTTCATATGAGCAGAGTTATGCGGAATAAAAATAACACACAAGAACAAGAATTCATACATAGAATTAATAACAGAGATTCCATAATAAAAGACTCATAATTACACACACACAGTAATTGAAATAAGCAAATTATAGACACTTATCTCATGAGATAACCATGAATTGCATGCATACCTTCCACGTTCCTCCCATCCATAGACCACACTGGTCATAATTTGAGCAGTGGGTCATCCCCAAGTTGGGGCTAAAATATACTCGGGAAAAGGGAGTTCTAAGCTAGTCTAAGTTTTGTCAAACAACAACAATTCTCATATTCATGTGCCAAATCTAGCAACCAAACTACAATCCCTCATCCCCCACATGCATGTCCCACCCTAGGAAGTGTGCCCCTTCTCTGCTCAATAGTCCTTCAACTTCCCCACTTCCCTTCCGAGGCTTCAGCAATAGGCCAGACAGGGAGTCTCAAAGACCTGTATTTATAGATTGGCACCTTAGGAATTAATTCCCAGTAGTTCTCTCACATGGAGGGAATTCTCACAAGCCTGACAACCCGCTTCTTCGACCACAGGCCTGACAACCCGCTTCTTCAAGTCACTGGCTAGAAACAACTTCCACGTATAGGTATGGATGTAGAGTCCCCTCTTCCCCAGTACATATCATGAAGGAATCATAGGAAATACACTAAATCTCCCTCTTATATATTCATGTGTCTTTTATGACACATGGCACTCAAGGAATTCCCTTATACCCACTTTAGAAACTTACAATATATAAATTTATATCCATATTTTAACCTTTTAGGAATATTAATACAATATTCCTTTGGGCTTGAGCCCCCTTATATTATCCCTTTACCTAAACTCTTAGCCCCCTTAACCTTTCTAGTGGAGTTTATCCCCCCATACTCTTTTGTTGGGTCGGTCTGTAGCAGTGGTGTAATTTTATTAATGTATGAGTATGATTACAAATTACAATATAGGCATGCTGGCCTTTTAGAAATCCAGACTCCTCGACCTAATAATCACACAGGCACTCTAGCCTATAGTATCCTAGCTCACCAGCTTATAAAACATATGTACAATTACAACTAGGGCTCAACCTAAGGTATTACATCTACTAGAAACTAGATCCCACCACAAGGATGTGTGACTTTTCAACTTCGTGCATGAAAAGTTCACACTTTTAATGTCTTCAACTTGATCAACTTTGGAATACTTATCCATCTCTCCAAATTATTTTGGATTCAAACTACACAATCCCCTAGGAGTCTCCAATTTGGGTTTACATCCCATATTCAAAATGATCCTTATCATCATCTCTTTTTGTGCTCTTTCTTCTTTTGTATCTTCTCTTGAGCCTTATAGTTCCCCTTCATATTCACTCTTGTCCACCAATTTTTTCATTGCAACTCCTCTTCTTTGTTATGCTTCAAATATATCCAATCTCATAGACATTGATCTCAAGAAAATTTCAATGGCATTGCCACCTTTGACACCCTATATTCTAATATTCCTCAAACTATTTGAACTCATAATCCTTTTTTTTCTATGTCATGATCTCACTGCAATTCCCTTTTCTAGATTCTACTCATAGTTCTAACTAACTAGTACCTCCAATAGCAATTACATTCCCCTTCAAAAACTCTACCCAACAATTTATTTGTACTAGAGTTGTCTTCACACACTAGGAATTAGATTTATCTAGTACCAATTGATGTAAGAATGAGACTTATACTTATCAAAGTACACAAAAAATAAGTATGGATTCAAAAATATATCCAATACACAAGAAAAAATATAAGGATTCAGAGACCAAGTCACTTCATTGGTCAATCTCAAGGAAAATCCTTTAGTTATAGATATAGTTCACATGATTATTTTAAAAGGGTCAAGAGCATATTCTACACATGATTCTCACTTAGAGGGTAAAAAATAACTCTCCTCATTATACAAATGATCAATTACACTTAGTGATTCAATATATTGAATCATAACAATGAAACCAACTATCCAAACCTCAACCATTGAATCACCAACCACTGGTTTGTAAGTGAGCCCAATGACATGGATATTTTACAAGATGTAAAATATCATGTGGCATTGAATTCAAACAACCTTCTATTGATGTAGTTAAAGGCTAATAATAAATTTGGACTTATGTCATCATGATGTCACATGAGATGTGGACTGTTGATTTATGCTAATCCAATGAAAAATGAGAATTATTTCTAACACTATGCTTTGGGCTCCTCCAAAATTGCTCCATCATCCTCATTCATCAATATCCCAAGTGATTATATGGTCAATGGTTTTTCCTAAGTGGTTTAGGGCTCCACCTTGTGGACACACTTGAAAAAATTCAATGGTTTCAGTTATCATATAATTTGACAATGGGTGGGTTTTGTACCTGAAATTCCTCTAACAACTCCCAAAAATATTTTCCACCTACGAAATTATGGAAATATTTCATGTCTTGACATATATTGACTATGTGATTACATCCACACTTATTTAACCAATAATTTTAACCATGTAAAAATAAATCTCAATGAGTTAACTCAATCAATTTAAATGAACTGTTTCATGGAAAAGTTCACCATGAGGTCTTTCATTTTAGTTTGGCTGAGGTTTGATTTTGACTTAGTCCCTTTAGGTTACCAACTAATTTTGTGGCTAGCATAAGATTTCCCCTCCATCTAAACACTTTAGAAAATAGGGGGTAATCCTACATGGTTTTCCTTGGGAAGAAAGCTAAAAGAAAAAATACATGTTATGAAGTAAGAATCTATTTAGTCTTAATGGGATGTATGTCAATAGAAAAAAACACAAAGAGTAAAATTTCATCATGAATGTGTTGAAGAGAACACAGGTGGGCACCCACACACACACACACAATATTATATTAATCCTCCTTTTTTTATGAATACACAATCATTTTTTTTTGTTCTCTAGCATGTTCATGACCTACAGGACTAGCCTCTGGCTGAGAAATTATGACTCAATGGCATCTAAGATATCAAAATCACCTGGGGATAACACCCATCGTAGTCCAAAAAAACCCTTATCTTGGTCGGATTTGTTGGTGTCTCTTCCCAATAGTAGCAGGTTTCAAACCCAGGTCTCCATGCAGAACGAGGCCCATCAAAATTGATCACTCTATCTAGATTTGACTATGAATATACAATCATACAAAGATGTCCATAATCAAATTTTCATATGTCTCAAAAGAATTAAAATATATTAGATTCTAACAACTTGTAACTAAGAAAAAAATTAATAAGAATTCCATATTATTCCTAGTTGATGGAGTTTTCTACAAAACATGGGAAAACCCTTTTGTTTAATTAATATTTCTCTACTCATACATTCTCATAACTGCATGATGGATTAGTTCCTATATCAAATCCTCCCTCTTTTAATAACAAGTTTCCCTAATTGTGGTTGAAGATGAGGAAATTGGTTGTTAAACTCATCCTACATAGTCCACTTAATGGAAATACACATTTGAATTTGACCTTAGGCTTGTTGACAAACACCAGATATGTGTGCATGTTATGAGTAACTTGGGGAATTCTTATGAAATAGATGAATAAAAACCTAGGATTTATTTCTTGGAATTCATGCTCCAAGAAAAGGTATTTCAAAGCTCCTCGTTTCCCTGGGGAGTATGTGAGAGAAAATCATGAATCCCCATAGTGCACCTTCCTATATCCAAGAGATTCCATGGAATGCATTATCTATAATGGCTAGTGAGAAGTGGAATTCCATCACAAAATTGTAGTAGATAAAAAGAGGTCACAAATACCACATAAGAGATAGTTTGTGTCTCTTTATTTGCAAAGTCTATCTGTGTAAAATTAAAGATAATGTGCCAATGTTTTGTGGTTACATTGTTACCTACCAACACTTTCATCAATCTGTCTATATTTGTGATACGTTCACGACTCTTTTGGTTTAGAACATCTATTTATTCTGCAAACAAAAAATTCTTAACATCATATTCTATGCATAATGAACTTCCACCATTTCTAGCATGAAAAATTGTTGACAAAAGAGCATTTGATTTATGTCCAACTAGAGAAAATTCAAAAAGAGGACCTTGAAACTTTCATATAATGTCATTAGAAAATTGTCCAAAATTTCCCATAAGATGTTTATTGACTTGAGTAGATTTTGAAGGAATAACCTAATTTCTTTCTATACAAAAATTATGTGTCAAATAAGTCAAGGGGAGAAGAGGGAGGATTTTGTGGTCTAGAAAATAGTCCTTTTGTAGGTATTTGGCTCCACAACATTCAACAATCATTGACATAGGGAGTGTTTCTTTTATGGAAGCTACAATATTTTCATGGGCATTGTGGTTAAGAGGGTAAATGTTTGGCAAAGGGTGTGGATATGGGGAGGATATCAGCAAACTAAGTGGATCTACCCAAAGAGAAAGGTTTATGGCCCAAATTATGTTCTCTTTCCAGAGTTCATTGAAAAGTGAGAGACAAGGTAGAACTAGTAACCATAGCCACTTCAATACATCAAAAAGGAAATACTCCATATTTAAATTTAATAATAAGGACACACTTTGCATCTAAGATGGCAAGTTAGACTTGAATTTTGGAAAAGATCTCAATGTATTTTTAAACAATCTATCCTAAAAAATTATATGAGTTGCATCTATGTGTCAATATCCCTTCATAATAACTAGGTGGATAAATTTAATCACTCTCTCATATATGCACAAAATTTATGGTGCATGATGATTGGTTTAGAGCTAGTGGATGTGGTTGTGTTGTTATTTAAATTTCAACGTAGAAAGAAGAGTTTCCTTGTAGCTTAACTTGCTTCCACCATGTGTAGCAATACCTTCTAAATGAAAGGCTACCAAAATGATCATGGTCATTTCAAGCATGTTGGATCAAGTGTTGAAATAGGCTAGAATGTTCCTAATTTAGGAATCCATCTTCTCTTTGTCCAATATGATAGTAAAATTGGGGAGAGTCATTCACGAATCCGAATGAACACTATGGGTGGAAGAAGACTGATTATGAGTATTCTTTTTCTTCATATTATGATATACTTGATGAGTAATTGGAGAATAGTGTTTGAATATCCGTAATTGGCAGTTCCATATTGGGATAGATTTCTGCATTGGTGTTCTTATTCAGAGCCATGGGAACCTTTGCGATATAGGGTTGGCTAGAAGTGAATTCTTAATTGTATGAGAGAAACATAAATCAATATTAAATTTACTTTATCCCTTGAAGTATCCTTATTCCATTACCTTGAATTAGATTCAGTTCAACACCTTCAACTTGTGATTCAATTTCCTGAAGATGGACATGGAAACAACACTCCAATCAACTCTGTCTATAGTTTCCCTTTATTGTGAAGAGCCTTTTGTTCCATGACAATGAAGTCATCATATTTTAGGAAGAATGCTTTTTTTTTTTATCAAATAGAGATTATTAAACGCAGGAGAGGATGGTGTCCTTCAATTTAACAAGGTATATTTATTTTTATTTTATTTCCCAATGCTACCCCTTAAAAATAATTTGGGCTAAGGGACTATATCATAGTGTGAGGGAAGCTATATAATCCTATAGATGAGGGAGCATATCCCTCATTGCTTGTTCATAGAATCTTGAGGAAAGAGTGAATCTTTGTTGATTGGTTGTGGAAGCTTGTAGAAGGAGTGGATCGATGTTTGTGAGAGTATGTGAAATATTGTAGAGGGAGCACATACATACTTCTTCTTAAATGGTTGCGGTATCCAAGAGAGTGTTGTTTTGTGTCACACACCCGACCCCTAAGTACCTTTTTAAGGGATGGGGCATCAAAATTTCACTTTTCTCAATCACCTCGAATCCTTGTAACTAGGGTCCCATTGTCTTCGGTTCGGCAATTATTTTCCAATGACTATAAATTTTTCTAGATATGTGTTCTAGATTGCAAGTTATGTCCCTTCAAATTTCTTTAAGCCTTCATTAACTATAGTCTCTCATAGTCACGTGGCTCCCTATCACCCGACACTCCACATCATCATATTTTACAGAGACTCTCCCAACTAGGAGTTAACATTTGTCTAGCTCCTATAAACCTACTAAGTTAATTAATCATTAATATAGAGAAATCCAACTCCTTACTAAATATCCAAGGGCACTTAGGGTTATTAATATCAGTTAACTCATAAGTGTCCGAACTTCGGTGAAATTCCTCATCATGTGTTTATGAACCCAGATCTCTTGAATGCCAAAGATGCAAAGAGGGTCCCTCTTAGTTAATTAATTACATTTGAATTATTCTTACAGTCTGTAAGAGCAGAAGGTAATTATGGGCCTTCATCCCTTTCGAATTATCCAAAATAACACTCCAAACCTCTAGAGTTCTGAAACCCTGGACTCCTAAAGGGTCCACACTTACACGTGGTGGCACATTAAATGTAGAGGCAAGGACATGTAGGTCTGTGCATTCGACTAATTAACCCCAACGTCCCAACATCCCAAGTTCCCCAAAGTCCTGAAATCCCAGTGCCCCAGGTATTCCACTAACTATTAGGCAAGTGAGCATGTGTCGGGGGGTTGACATGCGAAAAAGGGCAAAGATGACATGTGCCCCCATCAATGGGTGACACGTTTCATGTTCCAATTGGCATATAAGGTCTATAAAAAGTATGAATCAAGGTGACACGTGTCATGTCGAACATGGGTCCATGTCACCCTAAGTGACGTCTGTGTGCCACGTCGCTCTGGATGGACAGCCTCCAGGAGCCTCTAGCTTCTCCTACCTATGAAATCGCCCAAAGCTCCAAAGTACGAACTCCCACCAACAACCTCCCAATACCCCTTTTATCCCACGGTCGAGATAGGTCCACGTAGATCCATAGATCTACGGTCTTCATTGCTTCGCGAATTTGAAATTCAGGGGTTTGGCTATTTATTTTCCTTTTTACTCCTATAGTGGCCAGTGTCAGACTGACCATGGTCTAGGTCCAACTTTCATGAGAGATCATGAAGCATCCTCGGATCGACGGTCCTCATCACTTCACGACTTCAACATTCGAGGGTTTAGTCTGTTTAACACTCTTTTTCTCCCAGAGTGGTCAACGTCAAATTTACCATGAATTATATCCAATGGTCAGGGGAAATCCTGAAGCATCCATAGATCGACGGTCCTCGTCACTTCATGACTTCGAAATTCGAGGGTTTCGCCCGCTTAACCCTCTTGTTCTCCTAGAGTGGTCAAAGCCAGATTGAGCATGAATTATATCCAACGGTCAGGGGAAATCCCAAAACATACTTGGATCGACGGTCCTTGTCGCTTTGCGACTTCGACGTTAAGGGGTTTTCCCCGTTTAACACTTGTTCTCCCATAGCGGTCAACGTCGGATTAACCACGACTTAGATCCAACAGTCATGGGAGATCCTAAATATCCTCATATCTATGGCTCATGTTACTTCATGACCGATAAGTGGATTAGTGTCTAACGATGGGACATATCCCACAGTCACAGTTAAGGAATCCGCTAGATGATGGCCAACCTCTCTGGTAACCATACTAGTAGGTTTTCTTCGGTTGGTTTTGCATGTTGTATAGTAACATAGTTATAACATCCTGGAGCTTCAGACTCTTGGAGTTCTGAACATAAAATGGCTTAGCTCCGTTCAAACCTAGAAAAGGGTTCCAAGGTCTTGGTCATATGGATTCCCTAACAAGTTCTGGGGTTGCACGCTCATCTCTTAGCCATGATTTAGTTAGGGTCGTGGACATGAGCCCTCGTTCACACAAACAAATGGTTTGAAGGAGGCGCCCTCCCTCCAGAGAGCTTGAATTTAGTAACCTACGGAGGTAAATTCAAGGGGTCAACGGGACTGAAGTGTTCTAGCAAAGTCTGCCCCAACTCTTATATTACAAAATCAATCCTTGGGAAAATCCCTTTAAGGATTTTCCAACCAGCACAAAAACTATAAACTTGTTCCTAAATTCATTTGAAGATCCATGTCTAATAGTTCTCTTGCTACTAATCAAAGGAAAAAAGAAACCATTCAAATGTAAGGGTTCACAGAAGAATAATAAGAATTTCTACTATTAATCATACAATGCAAATTTTAGTCATAGACACAGACATCCAACCACTGATTTCAATTCTAGTACACAGGATATAAGAATACTTATCAAGAAACCAAATAGTGAAGCAACTACTGAGAGGGGTGCCCTTTTCCACCCAACCTTAGGCACAACAACTCTTGGATGGATTTATCGTTGGCCACCCCTTAGCTAGATCATCATGCTCTGAGAGAGACTCTTCCTTCTTGTTCAGCAACAGTCAGGGATGAAGGCCACCCTCCTACTCCCACAGGAACTTGGCAGATTAGTTTTCTCTCCACCAAGCAAGGGGATCTGCAGTGAGTGCTTCCTTAGTCACACATATTCTCTATAACATCGTTTATCATCTCCGTCTATCTGAAACTATTGCCAGCAAATTCTTGCACCCAGAACAAACTTGTTTCTCAGTTCTCTTCTGGACTAGAGAGATGCACATGCTCTCTTCTTTTCCAAATGGTCATCCAACCCATTCTTTTTTTTCCCTCCTTTTCTGCCCACAAATTTTACTCTTTTCTTGCCTTCCTCAACAAGATTTCGTGGGTCCAAATCCCAATTTTGGGGGTCAGGTCAGGGATTTTTCATATGGGTACTCTACCCATCTCCTCATTGACTCTTGAGGAGGACTTCCCAACTACCAGCCTGACTGGTAATTTATTTTTTCGGGTCTGAATAATTTAAATCCAGTAAAGTACTGGTCTGGTGGGGGTCATCTCAACCATTGTTGGTTCCCTACACCATCTCTCTCATGCATCATGATATACCTTGGAAAACCCCTTCGGTAGTTATGCAACACTTTCCATTTTTATTTAGTAACATAAATACATACATTACCTTTTATAACAAAAAGGTTCATCAATTCCAACATCCAACATCAATTCCAAGATCGATCCACTTTAGATCTTGCATTATCCTCGACACGTGGGAGATGAATGAGAGATGAGACATCCCCTATCAACACATCTTCATGTGAGATTGAGTAGCGTGTTGAATAGACAACACCCCATTCGAGGGAGTGTATATTTAGAATTGATTTAGAACAAATGAATATATATATATATATATATATATATATAATCAAATATTTTTTTGTAGTTTAGTGACAAAATAGATCATTTTTTAGATACATGTTTTAAGTTCTTGCAATAGTGACACATTTTCCATAATTAATATCTGGATTAATTATGATTTACATTTTATTCCTAAAATATAAAGTGATTATCTCAATTCACTATTAATCACATTTTAATTCTAAGTATTCACTATCATGTATTTAATTATTGGATAAATGTATAATATTTTTGGAACATGGAAATGATGGTATAAACTAGTATAAATACAAATATAATTAATGTTGTAATTAAATATAATAATAACTATAAAATAAAAATGTTAAAATTGAAACAAAATATTCCCAAATTATTAGGGAATGTAAATTAATAAATATAAGATAAAAAATAACTTTAGTTTATAAAACATAAATTAATAAAAACAAGATATAAAACTCACATGATAAACTTAACAACATCAATATTTTTTTTTTTTGACAGAAACGGTTAGTGTTTTATATTAAAAAATAGTGGGGAAACCACTGCGTTCGTTACATCTGAAAATCTCCTGGTAATTCAGAGGGACAAACCTAACTGAACTAAAACAGAAAGAAGCTTGGAAAACCATACTATTTCAGTGACCCGGTTCGACTGCGGGTCATTACATCCTTTCTGACTTGAACGTTTTTTTTTTCTTTTTGACACGGTCTGCCATTCTTTGCTTTGATGAGATTGGATTTCCTTCGGTCGTAGAGGGCCTTCTTCATCAGTTAAGTCGGGGCCTTCTTTGTCTTCTAAGTCGGCCCAGCTTGAGATCTGGTGTTTGGGCTGAGATATGCCTGGCATTATGGTTGGATCAGTTTCTGCCTGGGCCTTCCCCTTGGGATTTTTAGGGGAAGGAGGCTCTTTCTCCTGAACAGAGGTGACTTGTTTCATTTTCTGTGGTACAATCTTTGTGTCTTCCTCGCTTGAGGTATCATTAGCCGGTTCAATGCTTTGATGCTCAGGAAGAGCTCCTACCCACCATGTGGGTTTGCAATGATTCTTTGGGTTTCTATTTTTCTCAGGGAGTTTCTGACAGTTGCTGGCTAAGTGCCCTATTTCAAAACAACTTCTGCACCTAAAATGAAGATTATCATAGTCAAGCTTCTACGTCCAAGAATAAGTAATCCCTTGAAGAGTGATTCGCGTTGGGAATCCTTTACTGAAATCCATCTCTACACAGATCCGTGCATAGGTAGTGAAGCCACATTTTGTTTCCGGACTGCTACTATGAAACTTGCCAAGAGCATTTCCAATATGGCTAAGAGAAGAATCACCCCAAAAATGAATAGGCATGCCAGGGAGCCTTACCCACACGGGGGCCGTAGGGATGGAAGCTGAGGAGGGCTCGAAAGAAGGGGTCCAGAGCTGCACAGACAGACCCGACCTGCCCCAGAACCAAGGCCTAGAACTGTAGATCAAATCTCTATCCTTTGCAGAGGCAAAAATCACTATGAAGAAACCTTTTACACAAGGGCGAACATGAGCTTCGTCTTCGAGGAGTGGAGTCCATTCTGAAGCAATCCAAGAATGCAAATCCTCTAGGCGAGGCCAGAGGTCGTTGAACCTGCAAAACAGAGCATTAGATCTAAAAAACCCTTCACGAACCATCGCTTCCTGAGGTACAGGGATCACTGGATCTGGAGCTTCACGGACCACAGGAGAAATGCCAGAAGAGCAGCCTTGACAGACCACGTCTTTGAAGGAGGGCAGAGAGGGTATCAATGGAACAACAGAGGACGCGCATGTCGTTGTTGCTGGAGACGGCTAAACAGAGGAGGGAGGAGCTCCAGACGAGGAGCCGGAGGGGTCGCCCGGGCGTCGAACAGAGGAGCGTCTGAGGGGAGAGTCTGGGTGAGAGCCGAGTATGAAAATAAAATATTTTTTATTATTAAAAAATAATAAAATTAATTAAAATAAAAACCATTTTTTATTAATAATAATTCTATTTAAAAAAAGTTATTAACAAATATCAACACAATCTTAAGAACTTTCTTTCTTTACACAATGTACTTCATTGATTTTAACTTTTTTCTAAATATTCATAAATATAAATTGTACTATAATGTACTCATTACAAAAGTAGTTCAGATAGTATCCACTGGGGTACATATTTATATCAAAAAATTACATCTTTTATGTTCTCCTTATGACTATAAGGAGAAAAAAGCACCACCAAAGCAAACGTTGTCTACTAAGATAGTATCCTAAAAATTAATATTTTGAAAAATATATAACATCTTCATTCAACAATGCTTCCTTAGAAAGCTAATCAACAACTTGATTATATGTTCTGTAAATATCTTTAACGGTACATAACAATCTAATCCACTTACTCCATTGATTTTAGATTAAAAAAAACATCCTTACAAATACTTTAGTGATATTTACAAGTACTTTAATGATATTTACAAGTACAACACAACCAATCACCACCACACATCATTTACTAAATCATCATACTTCCTCATTTCATTATCATATTCGGGATAACATTGAATTAAATATGTTCGACTATGGCACACTGCAATAATAGGAACTACTAGTAGATTAACTTCACACACAATATGCAATCTACTTATTCATAGATAGCGGCCCACATATTATCATCCGAAGATAGAGAGCCCTCTTAAGCGTGGGAGGAATTGAAGTTATAGAGATGAGAAGGTAGGCGAGGTCGGGCCATGGCAACAAGAGGGTATGTTTTAGGAGTTGACAACCCAAAGGTCTCTCCCATGTCCAACTCTCCCGGGCTCTTCCCATCAGGCAGCTTCCATTGGAATCCATGGATGAGATTGGCAAGAGCTATCTGAACAACTTTGAGTCCGAGACTATATCCTGGGCACATTCTCCTCCCCGATCCAAATGGCAGGAGCTCGTAATCTCTGCCCTTCACGTCCAACGTGCTCCCTTTGAATCTCTCTGGCTGGAACTTGTCCGGATT